>JAQQPU010002638.1:12540-26834 GCA_029168905.1 Artemia sp. Kazakhstan ARC1039
TAAAGCTTTTTCACTAATATTCTTAGCTGCAGTTCTAGCTTTCTTCCCTAATACACCTTCAGCAACTTCACAAATTATTTTTCTAAAATTATTCCAACCATCTTCCACATTATCAAATTTTAAACTCTCAAGTTTAGTATTCTACTGTTCCTGGACCGTTTTTTTTCAGTTTTTTTCAGTTTATTTCAGTTTTAAATTAACCCTTGACACTACTAGATGGTGATCTTTACTTTTAACATCAATAGCAGCACTCCTATATACCCTAGTATCTTGTATTGATCCTGCCAGTCTTCGGTTTATTATAACATAATCAATAAGGTTTGCTGTCTTACCATCACGGGAATACCATGTTAACTTATGAGCGATTTTATGACCAAACACCGTATTGGTTATAACTAGATTGTTATACCTATAAAATTGAAAAAGTCTGTATCCATTACTGTTTTATTTTTCTACATCAAATTTACCTAGGCTGGGATACCATCTATCCCTATTTCTACCAACCTGGGCGTTAAAATCTCCCAGTAATAACATCATATTTCTACCTAGGACCTTGTCTATTTGCTCCTGTAACTGTAAGTAAAATTCATCTGAGTCACTAGTATCTCCGTCAGTCGGTTCTACAGGGGCGTATGCTACTATAACTGATACCCTGAACTTTCTAGTCATAAAATGAGCAATTAGTATTCTATTATTAATACCTTCCCATCCTAAACAAGACTTAGCAGCTTCCTTATTCATCATGAGCCCTACTCCCTGTCTATGTACCCCATCCTTCCTGCCTGAGTAAACAAATTCTATATAACCTAATTTCATGCTTCCTACCCCTGGGATATGATTTTCTGAAACTCCTAATAAATCCAGTTCGAATCGTCTGAATTCGTCAGTCAAAATGTCGATATGATAGTCATTTTTTAATGTCGTAACATTCCAAGTTCCAATTTTCATGTTCTTTAAATCATTGAAATTATTTTCGCCTCAGGAAAAGCAATGATCCCGGATACCAGTGCAGGACGGGGATCACATATCTTCTCAAGTCTACGCCGAAGTGCTTAAGTCGGCTTAGAACCGGACAGCAAGAAGTCCCTGGGACCTCCATGAATGGAGGCTTTGTGCAATCCTTGGCCCATCTTGGTCATAACATGGTTTTCAGCACTTGGCGATGCTCTTCTATCAACAAGAGTCGAAATCCAGCACAGATAGTCTCAAGCCTATTACCTCCGACTCATTATATATTCATGCCTACAAATATTATGCTACTACGGGGAGGCAACCCATAATAGATAAATTAGTTAGGAAGAGGTTTTTCAGCCCAAAGACGCCCATCAAAACATACCAAGCCCAGAAGAATTGTACATTAGTCAGAATCCCGTGCGAATGCTGTGTCGTTTACTAGGCTATAATTTCCTCGAGGGGCGCCACTCCTTAAGTGGGAATAGAGTTGACCGCAAGGTCCCCAGTCTTGCAGGTACCCCGAAAAGGTCGAGGCAGCCCTTTGCAGAGGCCGTTGTCCATAGATCTGGATCTTACGCCCTGCCACAGTTGTCCTCCTATAGAGGATCCTCCCGTGCTGGTTTTCTGCATCACCATGCAATTTAACCCATTACTGGGAGAAGGTTTGCAACTCATGGGACTTATGGACAAACCAGTGGGCCCTTTTGAGTGTACATTTGAGGGGCCTTCTTCCTCCTCCGCCTGTATTTGACCCCGGGCGAGGGTGTCCCAGATTCTATTATGGACCCCCAGGGACAAGGTCCCCCCTTGGTCCGTGCCTCCTATGGAGGTACGATTATTCCTTGTCAATTCTTTTGATGTGTTTATTGTTTTCAAAATTGTATTTTTTAGAGTTTCGGTTACTATTGGGCCGAGTCGTTTCTTACTTACAGTTTGTAAGTTTTAGCTGTTTAAAAAAAGAAGCTTTAGCCTTTTGCCGAAAAAAAAAAAAAATCTGCGTTATCTTTATGAATAAATCTACATTATCATTAGGAATAAATCTACGTTATCTTTAGGAATAAATCTATGTCATCTATAAATCTGCGTTATCTTTCCAAATAAATCTGCGTTCTCTTTATGAATAAATCTACATTATCATTAGGAATAGATCTACGTTATCTTTAGGAAAAAATTTACGTTATCTTTCCGAATAAATCTACGTTATCTTTCCAATAAAACTGCGTTATCTTTATGAATAAATCTAGATTATCTTTCCGAATAAATCAGCGTTATATTTACAAATAAATCTACATTATCATTAGGAACAAATCTACGTTATCTTTAGAAATAAATCTACGTTATCTTTCCGAATAAATCTAGGTTATCTTTATGAATAAATCCACATTATCATAAGGAATAAATCTATGTTATCTTTAGGAATAAATCTACGTTATCTTTCCGGATAAATCTGCGTTATCTTTATGAATAAATCTGCATTATGATTAGGAATAAATCTACGTTATCTTTAGGAATAAGTCTACATTATCTTTCCGAATAAATCTGCGTTATCTCTATGAATAAATTTGCATTATGATTAGGAATAAATCTACGTTATCTTTAGGAATAAATCTACGTTATCTTTCCGAATAAATATGTTTTATCTTTATGAATAAATCTGCATTATGATTAGGAACAAATCTACGTTATCTTTAGGAATAAATCTACGTTATCTTTCCGAATAAATCTGCGTTATCTTTATGCATAAATCTGCATTATGATTAGGAATAAATCTACGTTATCTTTAGGAATAAATCTACGTTAGCTTTCCGATAAATCTGCGTTATCTTTATGAATAAATCTGCATTATGATTAGGAATAAATCTACGTTATCTTTAGGAATAAGTCTACGTTATCTTTCCGAATAAATCTGCGTTATCATTATGAATAAATCTGCATTATGATTAGGAATAAATCTACGTTATCTTTAGGAATGAATCTACGTTATCTTTCCGAATAAATCTGCGTTATCTTAACAAAATGGCTATCTCAAAATTTTGATTGGATATGTTTGGGGAAATGGTGGGTGTGAGAGGGGTGTTAGTTATCCTCTAATCACTTTCGACAATTAAAAAGGACACGAGCCCTTCAAATTTCCAATGGAATGAGTCCTTTGGAAGTTTCTACAACATCAATGTCTATAAAAACCTTATTTGCCCCCAGGGCGTAACTTACAACCCCTGCCCCGAGGGCTCTGAGGGGGTTATCATCCTCAAAGACCTAATTTCTAGAACTTTTAACTACGTTGAACAAAACAGCTATTGCAAAATATGTATTGGATGTATTTGGGGAAGAGGTCAGCGTAATAGGGGGGTTAGTTGCCCTCCAGTCATTTTCAACCATTAAAAAGGGCACTAGCCATTTTAATTTTTAATCAAATGAGCCCTTTTGAAGTTTCTACGACAACGCTTTCTATAAAAAAAAAAACTTATATGCGCCCAGGGCATAACTTACAACCAGAGTCACTTGGTGTTTCTTTTTAAAGACGTGTTCCTTCAAGGTCTTTTCTGGTATCTTGTCTGAGATTTTCTTCCCAGAAGATTCGTCTTCGTCAACATTCACGCCTAGAGATGAAGTTACTCCATTTGCAACGTTTCTCAGTTGTACATTGCCTTTGAATGGTTATGATGCTTCGAAGAAATCTACCAACTTCGCGGTATCTTCACAGTCACGGGTTCTGTTCAGACTCAAGTCACGATGCTGCTCGCTTGTAGAGTAGCCGATATTCGTCAGGCTCTGCATCAGCAGGTTGAGCCTCTATAGGACCCAAATTGCTCTTCAGTCATGCCACTACCACCAGTGAGTCCTTCCGATGTCTTTAGGCTTCGCCTGTACTCTTGTTCAATAACTAAGTCTGCTGAGAGGCCGTCACAGCGCCGATCTGACCTTCTAATCGTATGTCCTTGCTCACTGAACATCTGAAACATTTTTAGGTGACGACTGGGAAGTTTAGTCATCTTTTGGATGTAAAACCAGATAGATTTCACGTAAAGGTTGTGCCCAGATGCGGCAACGCGGGGAAGCATTTCTGCTGCAGCCTGCAAATGCAGGTCCCGTAGGCCCAGTCTCTCGGCATGTATAAACTTGAGAAGCTTTTCAACGATGTCAAGTTACTGCAGCCAGAGCTTTGCTGTTCGGTGATCTCGTAGGTCTTCAATCTCCTGTTTGATAATACTTTCCAGTAGTCCCAGCTCTGGTGCTTCGTCACGGTCTCTGGGGGACATTTTTCCCTCAAGGGTGTCGTTGAAGAGTTTCTCAAGGCCGAAAGTATCCAAAGTTCCCGCATCTTGTGCGAGAATGTTGTAGATGGCACTGATAAGCAAGATGGTCTGTGAAAAGGGAGCATGCAGAGAAGAAGTTTTGTTGATGCAGGCCATGTCCTGATTAAGGCTATGTAATTCAGCTTATTTACAAGTTTGGTTAGAGAGAACCTACCCTAGCATTTATATCAATAAACTACAAACCTGAATGAGATTCTTTGTACGATCCGGAGCGGAGATAACTTTCTATTTGCATAAGATTGCAGCTCGGTTGCCACAAGATGGCGTTGAGAACGTGTGTAAATGTAATCACGCTAACTTGAAAAGATTTGGATGTATACTGAAAAAAGACAAACGAAAGGACAAAAAAAAACACAAAAAAAAATATCCTTTTTTTTACTAAAAATGGATTTTTTCGTTTTATTTGAAGTTTATAAAAAAAAAAAAATGACGTCAGAAACGGTTTCAGCTTTCACTTCTGATACAGATAGACGTATCAACCACTCATTTCGTGACACTTCATTTTTTCATGAAAAATAAAAATAAATGTAACAAAAATAGCGAAAAAAAACAAATTTAACAACGTGTTAGAGATGGGGATTTTGGATATGTTGTTCAGCGCTTTTTTCTTGTCCAGATGGTGAAGAAAGCATTATTTTATCAATTTGTTTCTTGTTCGGGCATTTTTTTTTTTCGTATTATCACTGTACTATTACCGAAATATTTCTATCGAAACATTCATGGATTTACAAAAATTCTATGAATGTTTTCTGCATGCCGAAAATTTTCTCTGCAATCAAGGACTTTCTTTTTATAATATTTTTCCGTGGAGCAAGACCTTCCACTTAAGAAAAACTCATACAGCGTCTATTTTTCCAAAGATATTTTGGGAATAGGTTTTACCGTGGTGCAGGAGATCTTCTACATAGGAACAACATAGAAAACGACCAGAAAGGTCTATTTTTCCCACAGGTATTGCAGAAATAGCTGTTCAAGTGCTGCATGAGGTATTCTGCTCAAGGAAAACTCGGAAGGCGGCCACAAAGGTCAGTAACGTAATTTCCCATGTCAGTCAGATAAGGTATCTGACGTGGATTCATGTCTAACTTACTGCTAAGAAGTTTTTCAAAGAAAAGTGAAGAGCCATATGTAAACCTAATATGAGTAGAAATAAAGTAATGCGTTAATTCAAAATTAAAACGATTAGAAATCAATATCAATGAATAAATACAACTTCGAATGAACAGATATTAGAATAAATAATGACATCAAACATAAAGATAACAGGTCCTGATTTATATGCAGAAATAAATTCTAAAACGAATAAAAATTAAATTGAATATTCAAGTCAAACTGAAAATGGAGAGAAATTACAATAAACTGGAGTAGAGCTACTCCGCCGTCTAAAACTTCCAAAGAATCTTGTTTCATTTGTGACTTGACTTAAGTCCTATCCGTCCTTGAAGGTTTTCTTGAGACCTCTTTCTTTGTAACGCCTGGCTGTCTTCTGCTTGATGAAGAATGTCTGAGAGAAGATGAGGCACGAAGTTGTCCTTTCACCTCTTTGGGGGAAAACGACGAGGGCAAGAACCGTGAAGTAGATCTTCTAAGATGATTTTTGAAAGACGGGACCGATTCATCTATTGGACGTGACCGAGCCACTAAAGGTGCTGGAGCTGGATCTTGGTGGTAATTATTTTCTGGATGTAAAGGCGCTCGAAGAGCTTATTATTTGATGTTTTATTAAGGTAGGTGATTACAGTGATTCGGCGGGGGCATTTACACTAAAAAGCTGCGAATCGACGCTGGTATTCCAACTTCAGTGTCCAAGTTTCACATGGTTAAATCGCATTGGGAGTGATTAGGATATCAAAAACTTCTGTCTTAAGCCGTAGGTAGGATCCTTGCTAAGCCATTTTTGTAAAAGGTGTTTGAAGCTGGAACTCGTAAGGACGCTTTTTTATGTATCTTGAGTGGTTTTTGTCCCTGGTGATAAGACTACCAGGGTAGGGGACCGGTCGACCCACTGAATACTCTCTCCGTTAAGTCTCAGATTTGGTTGTATTGCGTCCTGAGGTTTCAGTGAGCAGCAAAGCCTTTGTTTTTTATTACAATTCTGAAAGAGCGAGTAGCTTCTAGGAAGTCGTTACCTACTGCTTCCGGCGTTTTGATTATTACATCGGTGTCGTCGGTGTAGGCTAGTTTGTCTGTTAGAGCCCCCCTTTGCGTGTGCCACAAGTTGTTTCCACCAGGGTGAGGAATGCTGTAAGAAAGAGGTTAAAAAGCTCTGGGGACAGGAAGCATCCATGAAGGACTTCCGCGGAGGTCTGGAAGCTGTCAGTGAGATTTCACTAGTCATGACACGGTTTATAAATTTAGAATAAATATCTTTGATAAGGTCGACTAGGTTTCGTGGGATTCTATAACGAAGGAGGATAAATCACAGGCAATTCCACCACATAAGGTCAAATTTTGTTTGAAGTCAGTGAATAGTTATTACAGGTTGCAGCCATCTGTGCTTCGCTGAAACCAAATATGTTTCAAACTTTTTTTTTCTTTTTAATTGTAACATTGAGAATAAAAATGTTGTCAAATAAAATCCTTAATCTTAAATTTTGTATTTACTGGGATCCTTTATTTTAACTTTTGTTCGATTTGGGTTTCATGTGTTCATCGATAGTAATTTTTGGTCGTTTTAAGTTTGAGTTATTATAGAAATGTATTTCTGATCATCTTCTGTTTGTATATTGTTTTCTTTGCTCTTCTTTGAAAAATCTATTTTCGGGAAATATTTTTTAAAATTAATTTATAAAACTAAATATAAATTAATATAAAACAATTAATATATAAATTATTATAGTAAAACGCTTATAAATTAAAATAAATTGAAATAATATAAATATATAGCACTTAAATTGTCCATTGAAAAAAAATTTCCCGTTACCCATTTCAATTGCCAATTTGGCCATAACAACTGCTCAGTAGGTTACAAGCCAGTCGGTAACAGAAAAAATTAGGGTCTCTTTTGGGCATCACAGGGGAATACGATGATTTTTTCCCAATATTGTTTTCTTCATTGAGGTCGCCTTGATTTTGCCTGTAGGTTTCAAACCAGTCGACGAAGAAATAGTTTTTGGAATATTCTGGCGGGATGAATTGACCCAACCAATTTTTTGTTTAGACTGCCTTTATCTTTAGTCGCTGGAACAAGGGACCTCTCTGGTCCAGTCTACATGCCTTGTAAGTTTCAAGCATATGAGAGACGAAATGAATTCTTGGCCCAATTGCAGGCATCACGAATTAACACAGCCAAAATTAGTTTTAAATTATATTCTGTATGAATCACACACCTGATTCAGGGATTCACCTGACTCCAAGAACATATCCAGAATTTTTCGAGGGGGGGAGGTACAAAAGTATTAAAAACGCATCAAAAATTTGTTTATATTCATTTTTGTTGTGTTTTTACGAGTCGGACAAAACATTTCGAGAACGGTGGGTTCAAACCCTCTACCCTCCTTGATATGGCCTTGTTTGACCTAAAAGCGCGGCAGGGGCTCCAGGTCAATCCCTGAAAATCTTAAGGTTGTTAGTACATATGCTTCTAGTGTCACTAATATTCACCTAATTTTTCTCTTTCAGAAGTTTTGAATCTCTCCACCTTTGCCCCTCTCCTGAAACAAATTCCTACATATGTGTCAGTCTGGCTACTGCAGTAATATTAAATTGCAATCCGAGGGACTAAAACCCCTGCCCTCTTGTTTGCGGAACAGGTATCCTTTCTCCTGACTGTTAAATGTTACAAAACAAAACTCTCCGTTTTTCAAATGGGAGTAAAGAGCATACAAACACTTCAAGCATTCAAAAGTTATTTATTTAAGTGGAAAGGGGTAGCCAACACCATTTAGAGTAGGGTTTAAATTATTATCTATTGGCAGTATGATTAATATATAGAACTAGTAAAACATCATCATTAACAAAAGTGACATGGTAAAAGCAAAGCTTTAAGAGCTTTTTGTTTAAAGAGTACCCTCCCCGACATATGCGTAGGATAATTACTGCTGTTTTTCGATTTAATTTCGATCTTTACTTTCTTTTTAAAAAGATTTACGTTCCTGTAATATCAGTTTGTCTTTCTTATCACATTGAGGCTTACCTAAACGCTAGGGAGTATGGTTAGGATTTCGAGGCAAGGAGAGGGTTCCACGCCATTGTGAACGAAAATTTCTTGTAGATTTGCTCATTTTGTGTTGAATAGTAAATTAAGAGTTTTTGATCTGTTATTGTCCATCCGAAACCTTTTGATTCTGTTACTTGTAAAACAGATGGGTCTGCGTTTTAATATGTAAAGCTGGACAAGCAGGAGCAAAGAGCGAGTCTAACTATTAACCATATAGAGAGTGATAGTAGTCTTAAACCCAAATTGGGTAAAGGTCATGAAGTTATGCATTGAAAGATGGTAATTAAATAGTTTCGAGTCGCATCTTCATCCCAAGGCACCGCGCCCAAGTACCATCTCCCACCCGGTCTGTTCCTGGCGCAGAGAGAATCATTGTTTAGATTAAAACCAAGTGCATTACGAGAAAGAGTTTTCTCTGTGATTATTATTAGCTTGTCATTTCCGGATATTTCTGTTCTTCTCCTGCTGCATAAAAAATAGTCTTATTGGTAAGACTTTTTTCTCATTATAGTGATGATAGATGGGTCAGCTTGTGTAGGCCCTAGACCATCATGGAGGATAGTGGCGTCAATCGGGGCAGGGGGTGGGGGGGGGCTTTTGCCCGTTCTGAAAAATTCCGTATTTTGATCGGAAAAATGTGTACTTATGTATTATAGTGACCCCACTCAAGAAGGGAAGTTAGGTTAATCCTAATGAAATATACCAAAATATGATGAAAATATAATACTCTATTAACAAAATTATGGAAACTACAGAATAAAATTATGGAAAGTAGGTCGCACAGAACGCATTACGTTAAATACTGGTAAAGTTCTACCAAATCATATTATTGAGTTAGGAATAAACTGAATACACCATTCGATGCCTTTTTTTATGCTGATTACGAATATAATAATCATTTCTATCGGAAATGATTTCAGCCCCCCCCCCCCCTATATATACCTAACCTAACCCAACCTAACCTAACCCTGAATTGGCATATATAGGGGGGAGGGCTGAAATTCCGATAGAAATGATTATTATATTCGTAATCAGCATAAAAAAAGGCATCGAATGGTGTATTCACTTTTGTCCTAACTCAATAATATGGTTTAGTAGAACTTTACCTAAATACTTAACCTTATCTAATCACCTCTATATATTAAGTATTTGATAAAAATATACTTACATCGTAGTTTTTCTCAATGAGACTAAGCTACTTAAAACTTAAGCAGACAGACAAACCAGTTTTTCTCAGATTTTGCAGATCAAAATTCTTGAGTGGGGTCGCTATAATACATAAGTACCAAAAAACACATTTCTCTTGTATTTTCATTGGAAATTAGTCAAATTTGCTGTGGCTGACCACACCTAAAGGAAACATGCAAATTAAATAAAGGTAGTGCCATTAGATTCCGTATTTTATGCTCTTTCTAAATATCATGGTCGCCTTTCTTTCTTGCAATGCACCCCACCCCACTACCTCTGATGGTCCGTTGTTGGGACCTTGTGATATTGGACCTCTTGATTCGATGAAATCCAGTTTCGCCTCGTTTACATTTTCAATGATCGTTTTTCCAAGTATTAGCCTAAATACTATTATTAGGTTAATGTAGTGTTTCATTTTAAGTGTTTTATGATGATCGCTGATCAAAGTTTATGTTATTTGTGCCTTTCATTTATGTTACTTTACTGTGTTCATGGCCGTATATTTGGCTTTAAAATACACTTATTTATTTTGTATCTAATATGCAGAATAATTGTACCAAACACATTTTGCATGCAGACCCGTTATACTTTACCCCCCCCTCCCTAATGTGCAAATCTATAGCCCAAATTTATTTCTAAAGTAGAAACTAACCAAAAAAAAACCGGTGTGTTTTCGAATTTTACACAGCGTAAGCTTGAGTGAGTGGCGCATAATACACAAGTTCCAAAATTCCTTCCCCCTACGGAAATTAAAAAAATAAAACTCAAATAAAATTCTCAAATTTGGAAAGCCTTATTTTCCACGGACGGGGGAGGGGGGGGTATTTTCCGCGGGGGGTATTTTCCGGAGGGTTAATCGCCGGGGTCATAATTGCACACCTGTACAAAAATAAAGGTCGGAATACGCATGCACACCTGCAGCAAGTCAATGATTCAATAAAAATGACTAATGTGAACTATTTACGCTCTTCCCAGTGTTGTGCAATTGCCTTATTTCCCGCCAGACTGGCTTATTTTTATGGTGACTGGCGGGGAAATTTTTGGATTTACCCGGCGGTTTAAGTTTTTGTTAATTTTATTGTGATCTGGCTTATTTTTTTGGCGTGAACTCCTTTTCCAGGGAGAAATTATTTTCTTCGACAACCCATACAACACTTGAATCCAAGAATTTTCACTACACATAACAAAGCTATAATCTGTGTGTGCACGAAAGGCTGGAAAAGACGAGCTAAAGGCAGGGTTGCCAACTTCTGATGCCAAAAAAGAGTGCAAATCAGATCCAAAAAAGAGTGCAAGTTATTAAAAAAGAGTGCAAGTCAAAACATTTGCGCGCGTGCAGTCCCTTTTACTGTTCTGACCACTCTTATGCCATTTACAAATAATTATCAGTTATCCTTCGATCAATAAACATATGACCTTTAAATTTTTCAAATGTATCTAAAATAAAGTTTGGAGCACTCCCTACTGAAATCAACATCTAAATAATGGATTACATCAGAGGTTCCCAACCCTGTGCCCGCGGGTGCCATGGCACCGGCGGAACGATTCGTATGTGCCCGCCTCTCACTATTCGACAGACAGAATTTTTTCATAAAAATTATTTCAAAATATGATTTATTTTTATTCATTTGTTAAGAGTTTTAATTTATTTTTTTTTTACTTCCTAGGTTTATTAAATATGTTCGATACTTGTCCCAACTTGTCTAGCGGCGAGCCAGACTGCACTATTTACGCTAGTCTATAACGGCTAGTACCATTTGTACATCACGCCTAGTACACACAGAAAACCCAAAGTGAATGAATGGAACGAACGCCACGAACTGATCCGATAAACGCCGAAGGCGCCAAATCACAAGGCACATAACTCTGATTGCCTCGGCGATCATCGGCTCACTTCGGATTTTCCGCGTCTACATGGAGTGATGAAAAGCATTCCCCGCCTGGAACCGCGTTGTTGTCATTGTGAATTTGTGATTGCTGCCCTGTTCGGGTTGCGACAGTTAGATTAGAGACATGTTCGTCAGACGAAATACGAATTAGGAGTTTTCTACAAAAAAAAAATAACAGGCTGTAAGAGAGGTGCGTTATTTACTGTATTCATAAGCGATGATCTTGAATATAACTATTTTGTTGAGGAGATAGTATAGTTCTTGTTATAATATATTTATGCATATAATGCAGAACAGACTTGCGCTATAACATTGATTTTATATTGTAGTTCAGTTATTATTTTTTTATTATTTATTTTAGCCCTAAAATGAGTGAGCCAAGTAAAAGACAACGAACCTATAATTTTAACACTGACTTTTAGGAATCATATTGTTTCGTTAATTTAAAAAATAAATGCGTTTGTTTGTTGTGTGGTAGTATCATTGCAGTGCCGAAAAAACATAACGTTAAATGACACTTTCAGACAAATCATTGCACTTTTAATGTGAATTATCTTCTTAAATCTGAAGTAAGAAAGAAAACAAACATTTGTAATCTAAAATCAAGTCTAACAGCACCACAGACTGTTTTCACTAGACATGTGGAAAATTCTAAAAAGGTCACTATTGCTTCTTTCAAAATATCTCACATGCTCGCAAAAAAGAAGAAACCTTTCATTGATGGTGATTTGTTTAAGGAGCTATTTTTGACTGGTGCCGATTATTTGTTTGATGGATTTTCTAACAAACGCGAGATTGTCTCAGTCACAAGAAGAATACATGCAATTTCAACAGACATACAAAGTCAGTTAAAAATTGACTTGGAAATATGTGACTGGTTCTCGCTACAATTTGACGAGTCAACAGATATATCAGACACCGCACAGTTAGCAGTTATGGTGAGAATAGTGTTTAGTAACTTCACAGTAAAAGAGGATATGTTACAAATATTACCTATGAAAGGACAGACAAGGGGTGAGGATATTTATAATACATTCAAAACATACGTCGAGTCAATAAATATGCCTTTGCACAAGCTGTCTGCAATAACCACTGATGGGGCACCAGCAATGATGGGTAGAAACAAAGGATTTATTGCCCTCTGTATGAAGGATGATTCATTTTCAAACTTCATGTCCTACCATTGTATTATCCACCAGGAAGCTCTATGTTGTAAAATTTTGCCATTTGAACACGTCATGAAAATAGTTACAAAAATAATCAATTCTATTCGAGCAGGTCCTTTGCAACACCGACTTTTCAAAACCCTGTTAGAAGATATTGAAGATAAAGAACATAATCTTATTCTGCATAACGTGAAGTACGTTGGCTCAGTAAAGGAAAGGCTCTTACAAGATTTGTGAGTTTAATTGAAGAAATAAAAACATTTATAAACGATAGAAAGGAAACTTATGATGTTGTAGCTGACTGGCTGGCTGATTGATTTGAGATTTCTCTCAGACATCATGGAAAAATTGAATTCTTTAAATTTGGAGATGCAGGATAAAGACAAAAGCATATCTGAAATGATAAGCTGTGTAAAGTCATTTAAAGCTAAATTGGATTTGTTGATATCACATCTGCAGATCAATCCTCTCTTGTATTTTCCACATATGAAGAAAATGCTAGGTGACAGTGGTTTAAATGAGACATTAATTATTAAGCATCTTCAAGAGTTTAAAAAAAATTTTGAAGAGAAATTTTTGTAGTTTAAACATAATGAGCCAATAGTTTCCTTCTGTATCAATCCTTTTACTTGCCAAATAAACGTTATGGAAATAGCCGCATGTATTGCAGATTTTGTTCAAGGTAAGACTGAAGAACTAGAGTTAGAAATTTTGGACCTTAAGAATGATATTTTGCTAAAATCCTTAATAGCAGAGGACTTTTGAAATGCAGTGGATAGAGAAAAGTTCCCGTTGTTGAAAAAAGCGGCATATAAAATTGAATCATTTTTCGGTTCGACATATTTATGCGAATCATTGTTTTCAAACATGAACTTAATAAAATCAAGATATAGATCTCGACTCACCGGTGAGCATCTTTATGATTGTCTGCTAACAGGATTATCGTCATACGGTCCTAATTATGAAGATCTGGCCAATCAAATGCAATGCCAAAGATCACATTGACTTTATTATATTTTTTAATTAAATAAATTCTTTGTATTTGTGTGTTTTGTTTACTTTCTCTACGTTTTGTAAACACATTTCTCTGTGTGTATGCTATTTGAAAAAAATGCCAAATAATTTTATTATTTTGAAACATTTTTGTTTATTATTTATTAATACATCGTGACTATAAGAAAATAAGAAAATAAATTATGGGAAAATGACAAGTTATGAAGGGAGTTTGTGGATTTGAAATAGGTGGTGTCCGCCACCCTACTGATATTTTAGAATGTGCTCTAGAGTAAAAAAAAAGGTTGGGAACCCATGGGTTAGATAATGATTATCATTCTTTTTTTTAGCTTAAAAGGTAATTCTCTGCTGGATATTTGCAGGGGTTTATTTTGATTGCTTGGATCTTTGACTGAATTAATTAAAAAAATTTCCACAAAATAAGTTTTTCAAAGAAAAGTAAAGAACTCCATTAAACAAAAAATGAGCAAAAATAAAGTCAAATAATCTACCAAGCGTGGAACTACCACAAATCAGCATCGATAAATAAATGAAACCCAAAACGAACAGAAATTACAATAAATAACCGAGTCAAACTCAAAACGAGCAGAAATTAACATAAGTTGGG
>JAQQPU010002638.1:31834-50332 GCA_029168905.1 Artemia sp. Kazakhstan ARC1039
GCACCCAACTTATGTTAATTTCTGCTCGTTTTGAGTTTGACTCGGTTATTTATTGTAATTTCTGTTCGTTTTGGGTTTCATTTATTTATCGATGCTGATAATCACTTTCGAATATTAAAAAGGACACTAGCCCTTTGAATTTTCAATCGAATGAGCCTTTTTTGAAGTTTCTACGACAACGCCTTCTATAAAACCTTATATGCCCCCAGGGCATAACTTAAAACCCTTGCCGTGAGGGCAAGGTAACTTTATTATTACCCGTAGAAGTAAGATGGTTGTCAGCAAAGTTTTAGAAGATTATTTCTATTAAAGGCTGAAATCAAAATGTTTTTTACCGAACAAAAATGTGAACTTGCTGGGTTTTTTTTTTTTTTAATGACCTACGGCTATCTAAGCTGTGTTATTTGTCAGATGGCTTTGCGATATTAGACGATCTCAACTAGTCTCTTCAGGGAAAAATTACAATATATTTACTTCAGAATGCGATATATTTAAATTGCGATATATTTAAATTGCGATATATTTACTTACACTAAGATTACTTAAAAGTGCTAGAAGCACAGTTCCGTACATTTTTTGCATTAGATATTGATTTTAAAAAGGTAGCTTGAATTCAAAAGCCGTTTTGGATTGTTTTAAGTGAGATTGATCACCTGCCGATTTTAGCTCAAGAGGAATTTGCTGAGCTTTCGAGTGACTCAAATGTAAAACTACAATTTCCAAAAAAAGTCCTTGACTCAATTCTGGATCAGAACTAGAACTGAATTTTCCACAATCGTTGAGTTAAATGTTCTTCTGCCATTCAACATATTTCTGTGAAGTTATATTCTCTGCTTTAACAGTTATTAAATCCCAGTATAGTCCATCGCTAGGAAATGTTGAAGATGCGTTACATCCAGCAGTGTCAAACATTCCCCAAATATTTAGTTAATTATGCAGTAAAAAATAGCACAACCATCTCACTAAATTTTTTATTTTAATTTTAATCTAATATTAACCACTAATCGACTGCGTTCGAATATATTTGAGCTAACTAAGACGGTCAGAATTTCCTTTTGTTCAGGTTATTGCGAAAAATGTAATTTTGGTGAAAAATAGGGCTTATAGTTTTTGTAACTATATTAAATAGAGTATAATTTTAGATTTTTGTATGTTTCCAAACAAATTCTAAAATTATATGTCTTCATATGTATATGTATATTGTTATCTAATAAATAAATCATAAAAATTATATATTTAATTTTATTTTATGTTTATGTGGGGTCGCCAGGAAACTCGAAATCATAAATGGAGTCGTAAATAAAAAACAGTTTAAGAAGCCCTGGCCTAGATTATAAATTAAGAATTTCATTATTTTGGTGTTTTCTTTTTTGTTTTTTTATGTATCCTAGGGCTATATCTGGGACTAGCAGAGGTTGGGGTGTATTGTCAGAAGAGCTACCTTGATATTTGGAAAGATGATAAAAAAAGGAATCGAATGGTAATACTTTTATTATATTAGCATGTTTCCTTAAGATGTGGTCAACCAAAGCAAATGATATTAGCCTAGAATTGGGGCTATTGAGAAGGAAAAAACCATTCTTACTTCATAATATGCAATAAAATTGTAGTTAACACATCTTGAAGGCACTTCCACTATACTTCACCCCCAATCTCCCTAATGTGCATATATATATATATAGCCCAATTTACGTGTCTCCAATTATTTTTCCATGCGTCACTCTTGTCTCAACTCGTGTACCCGTAAATTGAATAATCATTTACCGAAGTGCCTTAAAAAAATACTAGTCACATTTTTTCTACTTATTATGAAGTAGCCTAAGAATCGCTGTCTTAACAAGTCTCCTTCTCAAAAAGCCTCAATTCGTGGCTACTACCCGACAGACTTGCCCCTCTTCATTTTGCCTCTAGATTTTGAGTAGCACATTTTCCCCTCCCCCTAAATATTGGTGAGTTGAAGCCACTCATAGATGCTAGAAGATTGTTACTTCATTGACTTTAACACAGTTTCGGGGGGGGGGGATGTACATTGGCTCCCAGTTCCCTCCCTCCTCGCACGGTCCTCAGAGAAACCACTGCAAGGGTTACTACTGAACGTAAACGTTCTTTCTACTGAAAGAACATTGAACGATTTTGGGTCTCAATGCTCGCCTGTGCAACAACAACATTGTCCATTGAGTACATACGTATTATAGCGACCACACTGTTGTTTTTGATCTGTTAAGAAACCTGATTCTTTGTGTGCACTCGGAGATCATTAGCTTAGCCTGAGAGAGAAATATGTAGGTATATTTTAATTAAATATTTAGTATATAGAGCTGGTTTGGTTAGGTTTTTGATATAATATGTTTTGGGCGGCCTGTTTTCCATAATTCTATTTTGTAGTTTCCATGATTTTGTTACTAAAGTGTTATATTTTCTTAATATTTTGGTATATTTCATTATGATTAACCTAACTTCACTTCTTCGGTGTGGTCGCTATGATACGCAAGTACCCTCTGTTCTCGCTTTATATAACCGAGTGTGTGTAGCTGCAGTTTCAATTACTATAAGTTCATTTGAGCAAGCGTAACCTATACGAACTAGCATGGAACCCTGGATTGTTTCCATTTGGAAAAATTAAGTAATTTATTTCGAAGATTCCGCGAGATCTAGCGGAATGAATTAGTCAATGTATGTATATATATTTGGTTACTAAACTAGTTGAATATTGGTAATTCACTAGCTGAAGATTAAACATACCATTCTATTCGCCCTTCAACGTTCTTTCCAAATACGATTATCACTACCGGTGCAACTGTAGGAACATTTATGTTTAAAAGTGGAAATCAGATGGAAATATAAAATTCGATTCCCCATTTAATGTATCTTTTCAAATATGCAGTTAAGTTTCGGTGGCACTGATTAATATATTTAGAAAGAGCGTTAGACAGAGTATCCAAATTTTCCAGCCACCTCCCTCGTTTTGCCCAGCCACTTCCCCCTCTGGATAAACATAACCCTGGGCTATAGAATAGTTCTCTGATCTTGTTCTTTTTGTTGAATTGGTATATTGAACCGAGTCTTGATAATACATTAGTACAATAAATAAAGTAAACCACCACAATCAGCAAATGTTCTTATATCGCAATGGGCTATAGCCAGGTATTAGAAGGGGGGCTAGGATGAAATTCCACTGGCAGAAATCATTATATTTGAAAATAGAGTTGAATGTTGTATTGTCAAACCCAACAGTATATTTATCTTTCAGCTAGTGATTCAATCCAATATTCTGCAATTTTGTCAAACATTTAATGTGGTAAACCTCTGGGGAAAAGGGTTTCAGGGCGATTGTCCGCCAAATCTGACATTTTCAAGCTAAATAAATGAAACGTTCAGGAATAGATCTACCATGCAAGTTAGGGCCAAGAAAGTTAAGTACCAGACTTCATTCGTTTCCCTGTAAGATACTGACTTTGGTAAAATGTAGTTTATGTCCTTTTTGAATTAAACACTATGATTACACAATTTTTACTTTGTTTCATTAAAAAAATTCTATTTATTTTAATCTCAGAGTCGCTTGAATTCCCCCTCCCCCCCCTTAATGCCTGGATTTATACCTAGAATATACCCAAAATTTGCTTTCTATTATTTGGAAATTTCCTTTTTGAGTAAGTTTTACGCTATGGGAACATTACTTTTAGAAATAGATCTACTGCCCAAATAAAGATAGGGGAATTTTTTTTATATTACCTTACTTCCGTTCCTCCCGAACTTGGTAAGCTTTGAAATTTTCTTCATTAAATCATAATTCATAACTTTCTCATATTTGGTATACTTACAACATTTGTTTAGCCACGTCAGGTTATGTAATCTTTTCCCCTTCTTAGGGGGTAAATTGAGGAGATAAAATTGCCCCAAACAGGATTTTTTTTGCCCTTCCCTAGATTTTTGAAAATATGTCTTTTGGTATTTTCATCAAAAAATGCCCTTTCATTGGTAGTTTCATTGAAAACAACTGAGGAAACAAAGGAATTGCTCTCGATACATTTTAGAAATTATATTCCTCCTCCATAATTTACATGAATTGACGCCACTGGTTCGTTTGCAGCAATTATCTGATATCATTATTACCGCAGAAAGTTTTCTTGTCAGAATATCGTTTACGGAAACTCTCAGCTGCATCTAGAGGTTCAGCCAAGCCGTAAGTGGCGATCAGCTGCCTGTTTCTGGACTAAAGGGGAATTCCCAAAAGTAATTTTACATATTTAAAATATATAGACCTTATACTTTTTTTTGACAGTGCACTTAAAGATGTTCCAGAAAGAAGAAAGAGCAATGACATTTGGAAGAGCGAATAAGTTGTAAACTCAGTTTAGTCTATACCTGTTGTATCGGGCTTTGCAACAAACAAGAAGTTCAAATGCTTTTCGAAACTTTTCACAAAGATACACAAGCAGGAGAGAGCGTGTTGATTTGACACTGGTACCGCTTGTAAAGCCACTTAATACTTGCAGATGAGGAAATATTTTGACTTTCTAGCTGCACTCCTGTTGTCGCAGCCTGAGATCAGCCAAAAAAGAGAGTTTCAATCTTAGATGCGTTGAAAGGCAAACCCAATTGTCCGTATTCGCGACTAAGCACGGAAAAAAAAATCTTCAATTGACGACAGCCAGAATCAGGGTATCATCATTTCATCATCAATTGCCACTGTGAAATTTTAAGTCAGCATCATATGAAATTTCAGTTTTAGTCCCATGGAAATTATGAAACAAAAAATATTCGATTTCTTATTTTTAGTAATTCATAGTTTGGTGGATTTCGCTTTGGTATAACAAAATGTAGTAAGAGAGATTGTTCACCATCTCAAAGTCGTTAGGAGAATCTTCTTAAAAATGTCTGATAAAATACTTTAGTTACCCACCTCCCCCCTTCTCATCAAAAAAAAAAAAAAAATTATTTTTGAAACTAAGGGAAATGGTTGTGAGAATGTTATTCAGTTCCGATATTTTTTATAGAGGTACAATTTTCAAAGATAAATGATTCTGGCTAAAATTTGGTGTTATGTGGATTACCTCGCGAACTATTGAAAACATAATATAGTATATTCTAAAAAGACTAACTCAATTTGGTGATGTTTCATATAAAAGTATTTATTCCCTTCCAAAAAGTTATTTGAAGCTTATTCACGATATAAAAAATCTGTATGAGGTCATGAAGCGTTTAAATAACTACCATCTTAATGTAATTTCAAAGGAAATAATTTACTCTAACTACCAGTGTAGGATGACTCAAGCATTAACGCCGCCTATGAATTTAGAGATGTATTCTGCCCATTTAAAAGTGATTCCGTGATTTCAATGTGTATTACCATCACTAGCGATCTCTCCATGTAATTAATGATATTTTTTCTTCTTTCAAAACGATTTTTGGCTTGAGCCATTTTTGGTTTTGGCGTGGTATTAGTGTTAATCTTTTTGGTTAATGCCAATCAGAAAATTCTATGAACATTCTTAATTGCGCAAATTTGCGCTAGCAAAATCTTTTTTAAAAGATCCCATTGCGAATGGGAATTGAACCATTGGCCTTTTTCAAACGAAGTCGGCCGTGTGATGTCAATATTAGAAGCAACCAAGCTGTACCCAACTAGGATGGTGTTGGTCCCACATCGTGAAGGCGCTCGTTCAATTGTTATTGCTTCTAGCGCACTTGGTCAGCTTTGCCTGAATGGTAAATGAAGATCGGGCTTCACAAACGTAGAATGTGGTTACTCTGATGATACACGTGCATCAACATGGTTAGAGTAATTCTAGTGACACATTATCGTCAGAATCATAATCCTCCCGCGTCCTGTGTCAAAATTTATCTTGACGTTATAACGTTTAAAAGGAAAATTATGGGATTGTGTTTGAAATTATGGGATTTCATCCCAAATGTTATAAAGGAAGCTGATTAAAAGGTTGAACAGTTAGTTGATATTCTTTTTTTTGGGTGGTGTTGAAACTAGGTTCTGAAAGTGCAACAAAGTGCTACTGAAACGAGGGGTTCCCAACTCTTAGAAAGCATGTACACCACGGGGCGAGTGCCAAGCGTGCCGGAACTGTGCCAAGTATGGCGGGGCTGTGCCACGTATGGTGGGGCTGTGCCAAGCATGGTGTAACTGTGCCAAGCATGGTAGAACTGTGCCAAAAGTGGTGGAAGTGTGCCAAAAATGGCGATGTGTACCAGTCCTGGTTCAAAGATGTGCAGTTAACCATCATAACGAATTAGGGATGCATATTATACCTTTATTGAATAAATTAATACTAATTTAGTAGAAATTGACGAGCAAATACCGGTATCATAGTGTAAAAACAGAATCATTTATAAAACATCTATTATGTCAAATTTTTCAAATAATATTTCCTTTCAGCTGATTTTTAGCGTTATCTTAGCAGGTATGCTAGGACATTTTTTGGGACTGCCTTGCCTGAACTTTAAAAAAGGAGCGGCGGTGGGTTATCGTGCACAAGGAGGGGGGTGGGGTTCAGATGCCCAAAAGACTAGATTCCAATGTGCAATTGCCTGAATCTCCATGAACCCTCAGATAAACATCGGAAGGGGAATGAGGGGGGGGAGGGTAATCTCTTATCTCTCTTCATGTAGACTAAGCCTGGATAAGGGTGCTGCAGCGTGATATGTTTATTTTAAACTTTAATTTAACGAAACTAATTTGCTTCGAAATCATAAAACTGTATGCAATTATGTAAAAGTGCGCATCAACTATTATGAATGAGGGGCAGTGGATCATTTTGTTGGTGGGAGGGAACAGATGCCTCAGCGGGTGTGTTTTAAAGCCATAACCTCCTAACTCTCATTGAGCCTTCAGACAAACAAAGAATTAGTTCTAAGGAAGGGAGGGGGGGGAGAATTTGATGTCTAATCCTTCTTGATTTCCTTGATTATTTTTGGTCTACACCTTTATTATGAAAGTAAAGAGCAGCATTAAAACCTAAAACGAGCAGAATGTATTCCACACAGGAGGGGAGATGTGTCCTCCTCAACCCCCCCCCCTCATGGTTGTAGAAACTGCGGAGCATCCTCATACGATCAGAAATAGAGAGTTCTCGTGCCTTTTCTAAAATTCAAAAGTGATTGGAGGGCAACCAGCCCCTGTCCTAGAACCTGTTTTCTTATATATTGTCCTTTTGTAATCCCTTAGGAAGTCTGATCAACACTTTGTGGCTTCCATTTTGTTCAGAATAGTATAAGATATCAATAAATTTGTATCCAAAGATGACATACCCCCAGAGTCCCTTGGATAAGGCATGCAAATTATGCGAACTGTTAATTCGGTACTTTTGCATTATGCGGGCCTTTCTAAAAAGTCGTTTGGTTAATGCTAATGAAATAAAATAGGTTGAATATATAATAGTTTAGAAACAAATCTGGGCTATATATTTGCACATTAGGCGTGGGGGGGGGGTGTGGATGCAAAGCATACAATAAAAATACAAATACAAAGCATTACAAAGCAATTAAATACAAAGCAATTAAAAATACAAAGCATTAAATACGTAACCTAACCAAGGTACCTTTTTTCATCCCTAAACCCCAAAAAACAACAGTTTAAATATAATTCCTGGAGTGAGAAACAGTTTGTCTATATCCCACAAGGCAGCGTAAACCTGTTTTTCATCACGTGTCTCGGTCTGTTTCGTGACTGGTTTCCACTGTCTATTTCGTGACAGGCCCGCATAATGCAAGAGTACCGTTACTTCTTTACTGATAGATTTTATAGCGGAAAAAAGGGGGGTTTAATCTTGGGAGTCCAGTTTCGGGAAACTCTCAGGGTTTATCTTTTTGATCAAAAATATTATCAATGTTTTGCTGTGGAAAGGGGGAGGGGTCAAGGACCGGGAAACGAACCACAAGAACTGTTTTTCCTGATCAATTTGAGAACTTGCAGTCGTAAGTCCTTGAACCAACGGGATTAATGTACAAAAAAAAAATATTCAAAGGATTCGTACCTTTGAAATTGATCCCTTTCCTAATAAAGGGGCTAAAAAAATGCCAAATTTTTCGATTGGCCTGAGACTTATACGAAACTTCGGACTAAAGGAGAAAAACAAATGCTGTTTCCCCTCAAAATGCAGTCCAAAAAAGGCCCAGAAAAGCGCAAAAACCTTTTTCTCATAATACCCACTTAAAATAAAGGTGCTATTTTAGAAACTTGGAAGGCGGATCATTCGATTTAAAGTTGAAAGCTTTCGTGTCCTTTTTAACGGCTGAAAGCTACTGGAGGGCGATCGGCCTCCCTCTCGGTTCCTTTTCTGCAATCCGGCCCTCCTCTAACCCTTGTGATATCGAATCAAATTTTGAGGTATTTATTCTGTCCAAAACTTCGAAATATCTAATAAGTTTGCCTTCGGGGTCGATATTACCCCACAGCCCCAATGTTAAACTTTATCCTACCCTTTTATGATAAATCTACCCCCAGAAACACGAAAAAAGAATTAAGATAAAATTAAAATGTAAAACCAAAAGCTAGGCTATGATACATTCTACACGACAGTAGGGAAGGGGGTACCAGCGCGGAGACTACATAATTTATGTATGCTTTTTGGTTTTTCTCACTGTGGATGTTTTTTCATGGTTTTTCTCACTGTTGATGGATGTAGTCATAAGTTCAACAACAACTTGGATGTAGACATCTGGTTATTGGATGGTTGTTTAATGGTTATGCGTGTTGGTCAATTTGTTGGTTATTTTCTTTGGATGTCAACATAAGTTCAACAACATTGCTGGATGTAGACATCTGGTTATTGAATGGTTGTTTGATGGTTATGTGTATTGGTCAATTTGTTTGTTGTTTTCTTTGGATATAGTCATAAGTTTAACAACATTGCTGAACGTAGACATCTGGTTATTGGATGGTTGTTTGATGATTATGAGTGTTGGTCAATTTATTTGTTGTTTTCTTGGATGTCAACATAAGTTCAACAACAATTGCTGGATTATCGATTCTAACGGGACAGGATCACGTATCTCTATCTAGACCAATCAGGGGATGTTTCTAAATGTATTGATCAAGTCTAACGGGACAGGATCACGTGTCTGATATAAGGAAGGATTTTTGCTATAGTTGTTATTAGTGTGAGAATAGAATTCAAGGAGTGAGAACAGTTTGACTTTACTCATTAGGATATATTTATAATAATGAGTGGAATGTTTACACTATTAGAAGTTTATAGTGGAGTTGGTAGCAATGATACGAGAGCACCAAACATTGCGGTGGAAATCACGAGAGGATCAGAACTTTGTCTGGAATGGGATGAAGTATATGCAAGATATGTGATATCTTTGACCAAATTTAAAATGGAGGATCAACTATGCTTCGCTGCAAAAGTTGATATAACATATGTGAATAGACTTCAAAGTGCTTTAAATGCAAAAGTGAAGCATATCGAGGACAATAAACTGTATCGCTAATTGTACACTTGTTGTAATTATACAATAAAATTGTTTCGAAATCGAAAATGTCCCTTTCTTTTTGTTAGAATATTCTTGAAGTAGAACGATTCATGGTCAGTTTAGAGTCAGCAGTGAGAGTGATAGGATTGAAAAATGAATAAATTTGAGAAAGAGAGAATTAGATCGAAGCTTGTGATTATGGAAAAACATTTGATTCTGGATAATGATTTTCTCGAGTTATCCCTTTCAAAGGAAGATATTCTCACAGGAAACACTTGACAATATAATGAAAACTGATTCTCCCCCATCGGACTATTGTATGAAACTTTTACGATGTGACTCAAATGCTTATACTCAATTTATTGATATATTAATTGGAACAAAGCAGAATAACATCGTGGATATACTTTTGAAAACAATGCCATAGATTCAATTTAGATGGCTCCTCCTTTGAAAGAGGTAGCGTCACAGAGTTACTCCTCTCCCATTCCCCTCACTGAATTTATCGAACGAGGATCAGTTTCTTTTTAGCTGTGAGAGTTGACATCGGAAACCAAAAATGTTCTATACATGTCCACTATGCATGTACATTCTTGGCAGTTGGTCATCATATGAGAATTGTACAATTATTGATGACTATAATGAAAAGTGCAAATTATGCAATCCTTGTAAATTACATAGAGGATATACAGTACAAAACAAAGGATATAATTCATGTCTTGAAGAGATTTGTGACTCTCACCCTAGAGGGCATCTAAGCTCCAATTGCCACTATGACAAATTTGATCAGTGGGATAATACTTACCCCGGTATGATTGGAAAGAACCCCAAACGTGATTTTAGTTTATTTCTACGAGATTGGTATCGTCGTGATTTTAAATTATTTTGGGAGGAAGAATCTGGTCTACGATTCAACTGTTGGGATAACAAGACAATTTGGTTTCTACTTCATTGTTGTGACGACACTGCCTATTATGACTATAAACCTAGTGATTATTATTTGGCAGTTACCGAATGTGATTCACCATTTGAAAACACTGTATGTGATATCGCTTCAAATAGACAGATTGAAACTCGTGAATTTCACAATATGAATTCAAATAGTATCATTGACTATACAAAGAGATATGACAAGAGTAAAGTTACATTATACTGTAGAAAATGTGACCCTGACTTTGCAGTCAATCATGATCAATATACAGTGAATTCAAATGATTTACCAGCATTAGTGGTTTACGACCGTTGCCTATATACCGAAGAAGAAGAAATCTAAAGTGAAGAATAAAGACATTGTTGTATATACATTTTTCATTTATTAATAAACAAATTCACATACATTTTTAAGCACTTTACTCGTAGGACACTAAAATCAATATTATACAGGTCTGTTAGGATATTTTCCACCATAAAGTCATTCAGACGTGGATTGTATACATTAATGTTGAGAAACTGCTTTTAAGTATAGCCGCGACATCTGAACACAAAATATAGTAGCGCATGGAAACCACAGCTTTTAGTCGTCAGATCCTGCACTCTCTTCCGATTTTGAATAATAGTTTTCCCACTGCTCGCAATATAGTTGCTGATGTGTGGAGTGTAGAATGTATAGGGTAGACCAAGAGGATCAAAAATTTCAATCGTCTTCATAGTTTGAAAGATGCACAGCCAATGGCCAGTATTCACAGTTGACGGACTGCTATTAGCAACGATTAGGGTATTGTTGGCACTTTGAATTTTTCCAAGAAAGTCCGAGGGCGGACAATAGGATCTGTATTTGGACATGTAGGGGTCAATATGAAATACATTGATTATTTGACTTTAGATTTCTTCTTCTTCGGTATATAGGCAACTGTCGTGAACCACTAATGCTGGTAAATCATTTGAATTCACTGTATATTGATCATGATTGACTGCAAAGTCAGGGTCACATTTTCTATAGTATAATGTCACTTCACTCTTGTCATATCTCTTTGTATAGTCAATGATACTATTTGCATTCATATTGTGAAATTCACGTGTTTAAATCTGTCTATTTGAACCAATATCACATACAGTGTTTTCAAATGGTGAATCACATTCGGTAACTGCCATTTAAAAATCACTAGGTTTATAGTAATAATAGGCAGTGTCGTCACAACGATGACGTAGAAACCAAATTGTCTTGTTACCCCAACAGTTGAATCGTAGACCAGATTCTTCCTCCCAAAATAATTTAAAACCACGACGATACCAATCTCGTAGAAATAAACTAAAATCACGTTTGGGGTTCTTTCCAATCATACCGGGTTAAGTATTCTCCCACTGATCACATTTGTCATAGAGGCAATTGGAGCATAGATGCCCTCTAGGGTGAGCGTCACAAATCTCTTCAAGACATGAATTACATCCTTTAATTTGTACTGTATATCCTCTGTGTAATTTACAAGGATTGCATAATTTGCAATTTTCATTATCTAATTCTCTCTTTCTCAAATCTATTGTATATTTACAACAATAATATTACACATGTACAATTAGCGATACAATTTATTGTCCTCGATATGCTTTACTTTTGCATTTAAAGCACTTTGAAGTCTATTCACATGTTTTATATCAACTTTTGCAGCGAAGCATAGTTGATCCTCCATTTTAAATTTGCTAAAAGATATCACATATCTTGCATATACTTCATCCCACTCCAGAAAAAGTTGTGATCCTCTCGTGATTTCCACCGCAATGTTTGGTGCTCTTGTATCATTGCCACCAACTCCACTAGCAACTTCTAATAGTGTAAACATTCCATTCATTATTATAAATATATCCTAATGAGTAAAGTCAAACTGTTCTCACTCCTTGAATTCCATTCTCACACTAATAACAACTATAGCAAATCCTTCCTTATATCAGACACGTGATCCTGTCCCATTAGACTCGATCAATACATTTAGAAACATCCCCTGATTGGCCTAGAGAGAGATACGTGATCCTGTCCCGTTAGAATCGATAATCCAGCAATTATTGTTGAACTTATGTTGACATCCAAGAAAACAACAAATAAATTGACCAACACTTATAATCATCAAACAACCATCCAATAACCAGATGTCTACGTTCAGCAATGTTGTTAAACTTATGACTATATCCAAAGAAAACAACAAACAAATTGACCAATACACAAAACCATCAAACAACCATCCAATAACCAGATGTCTACATCCAGCAATGTTGTTTAACTTATGTTGACATCCAAAGAAAATAACAAACAAATTGACCAACACACATAACCATCAAACAACCATCCAATAACCAGATGTCTACATCCAAGTTGTTTTTGAAGTTATGACTACATCCATTAACAGTGAGAAAAAACATGAAAAAACATCCACAGTGAGAAAAACCAAAAAAACATGCATAAATTATGTAGGCTCCGCGCTGGTACCCCCTTCCCTACTGTCGTGTATAATGTATCATAGCCTAGCTTTTGGTTTTACATTTTAATTTTATCTTAATTCTTTTTTCTTGTTTCTGGGGGTAGATTTATCATAAAAGGGTAGGATAAAGTTTAACATTGGTACTGTGGGGTGATATCGACCCCGAAGGCAAACTTATTAGATATTTCGAAGTTTTGGACTGTTCGGAATAGCTTGCTAATTCTTTTTCTCTGAAAAAAAGTGATTTTAAATAACGGACAAATCGTTCAATTTAATAAACAAGTTTGAAACGTACATTGACTTGGCATTGTTTGAAACACCTAAACACAGTACACATATCTAGGTATAGCTACATATCCAGATATATGTACTTTGCACCTAACTAACACAAGCAAAGTTTATCTTATAAGAAATTAGTCTAGAGCACCGCGACGAGATTGCAGAAGGTACTTGAAATTGTAATACAGCACATGATAGACGTGCTGAAAGAAAAATCAGATTGGACGATCGAATATAAACTATTGTATCTGAATACGTGGTTATAGGCAATTCAATAGCTGTTTCCGCCTTTAACAAATGCCATTGAACTAAGAAAATTCAAACTGATGGAAAGGAAAACGCTCATCTCGATTCACATGCATATTCAACTGAGTAAAATTTATCTGACAGTAAAATTTTGCAAAATGTTATGCAATGAACATCCTTGTCCTGACCGGTGCTAATCGTTGTTATAAAGGCCACAATCTTATACTTGATATATCTATACTTGATAAAGACCGACAATCTGTACTTGATAAAGGGCCACAAGAAATGTAGCTTAAAGCCTCATTAAATTGGTGTAAAAGCTTGTGCATGGGTATAAAGGCTCCAATAAATTGCAAAAGATGGTGAAGAAGCGCCTTGCCAGTTTTGCCAAACTAACTGGAAAAGACAGTAACTTGAAGTCTCATGAAACTAATCACCATGACGGCAATTCAGATGAGGCATACAAATATTTTAGTAGATATACAATAAGCCCAAAAACATCATTTTAAGCCTCGTAAATAAGTAACATAAACATAATGGTTGCAGCGGTAGCTGCAACCTAGTAAAGAGCAAAGTACATATATCTGGATATGTAGCTATACCTAGATATCTGTACTGTGGTTAGGTGTTTCAAACAATGCCAATTCAATGTACGTTTCAAACTTGTTTATTAAATTGAACGATTTGTCCGTTATTTAAAATCACTTTTTTTCAGAGAAAAAGAATTAGTAGGCTATTCCGAACAGTTTGTCCATAGAAACTATAATATCTAATTCTTGAAAGTCTTAGAAAGTCAAGTTCAAAATGTCATCCTTCTGCAATCAATGACGAGCAGTAATCAGGGCAAAATCACGTTTATGTCTTACTAAAATTAAAAAGAAACATGACCCTATTCATTGACGAATCGTTATTATTATTTTCTTCTAATTATAAAGTTGTGTTTGACAAGTGTCAATTACGTTTAAGACTTTCAGTGACGCATGCAAAGACACGGACCACCTTTTTTAATTGCTGACATCTAATAGTTACTTGCAAGCTGTTCTCAAAGCAAGAGTTAAAAAATGAACATACATTACAATTGTCATAAAAAAATATCATCCATCTTTAAGACGCTAATTGCTTACAAATTCAACAGCCATAAAAAGTTTAAAACAAAGTTATTTTTGGTTCCCAACCTATATTCACGTTTTTATGTTCTACGCAGGTAATATTCAGTGTTACCAATTATTATAGGATATTCTAGCCTACAAGATAAAGGTGCCAGTCTAAATTAGTCAGCAACTATGAACCGCGAGTCCATGCTGTATGGTCCAAATGAATACAGCATGCTTATTTACTGCTGTAGTCTGGACATTACAGTGTAGTGGACCGGCAGATAAAAACAACACAGAGAAGGGATGCCCATTTATTTAACTGATCAGTCTCTTAAAACTTTATTTCCAGAGCCTAGGAAGTCCAATACGATGGTTTCGATACCTTCCGAATCTATCCTCACGATTTTTTTTATTTCTTTTTTGAAAGCGGAGAAAGCATTAAAATATGAACTAAGGAGGTGTGAAGTGGAGGCCATGGATAAAATTGCCGAGGATCTGGAAGATACAGCTAGACGGCATAATAGTAAAATATTGTACTGGCACGTTAACAAATTGAGAGGGAGTAGTCAATCCGGACTTGGCCCAGTTAAAGATAGGAATGGGGTCGCAATTAGCGATAAGGAAAAAACTAAAGAGAGATGGGCCGAACATTTGGAGAATTATCTTAACCGAGATAGATTGCAGGAAAAAATATAGGGGAAAATGAAAAAGTCTGTGATACCTTGGATGTGAAGGAAGATTTGTTTTGTGAGGAGGAATTAGCAACAGTACTAAAAGGACTAAAGAATAATAAGGCTCCAGGTGCTGATAGGGTGGTAAATGAGTTTCTTAAATATGGTGGCTCTGAGGTTAGAAATAAGTTACTGAAGATTATGAATATGATTTTTGAAAAAGGGGAAGTACCTAACGATTTTAGGAAAACCTTAATTAAGTCACTTTATAAGAAAGGCGGTAAAAGTGAGTGTGGTAATTATCGAGGCATTAGTCTGGTCCCTGTAGGTAGTAAATTACTTAGTAATATGATAATTTTTAGACTGAGAGATGCCGTAGACAAAATTTTAAGAGAAGAGCAGTGCGGTTTTAGAAAAGGTAGAGGATGCGTCGACCAAATTTACACTCTTAGGCTAATAATTGAGAAGTGCCTGAGTTTTCAAACACCTTTGGTCCTCAGTTTTATAGATTATGAACAAGCGTTCGATTTTGTTGATAGAAGAGCTTTAGTAAAGGTTTTATCCTTGTATGGTATACCAGACAAATACATTAAAATGATTAGTGCTATGTACGAGAATAACACTGCTGCGATTAAGGTAGGAAATGAGGTTAGCAGCTGGTTTTGTATTAAGTCAGGAGTTAAGCAGGGTTGTGTTCTATCCCCCTTTGTATGGATTATTTTGATGGACTTTGTTTTAAGGAGCACAGGAAAGGCAATGGGAGAGCACGGAATCAAATGGGGAGGAAAAAGTCTCGTGGACTTGGAATATGCTGATGATTTAAGCATCCTAGATGAAAGTGTGAGCAAAATGAATGAAGTTTTAGAGGTTTTGCGAGTTCAGGGTGCTAGAATTGGTTTGAAAATTAATGTTAGGAAGACTAAGTCACTAAGGCTAGGAATAAGTGAAGATGAAAAGGTGACGTTGGGTAATGAAAAGATTGATCAGGTGGACAGCTTCACTTACCTTGGTAGTATTATTAGTAAAGATTGTGGGAGCGGTGAAGGTGTTAAATATAGAATAGCCAAGGCTCGGGGTGTTTTTTCACAGTTAAAACAAAGTCTGGAAGAATAGGAAGATAAGTCTGCAAACCAAGATTAGAATATTAGAAGCTACAGTGATGACAGTGGTCAAATATTGCTCTGAAGCATGGACGCTCCGAAAAGCGGATGAAGATTTGCTAGATATTTTCCAGAGAAATTGCTTAAGGATTGTTCTGGGTACCCGGCTGACTGACCGTATTTCAAACAATAGGCTTTACGAAAAATGGGGTTCAATACCGCTCTCTAAGGCTATAATGAAAGAAAGCCTGAGGTGGCTAGGGCACGTTGTGCGGATGAAGGATGACAAATTTCCGAAGATTGTTCTTTTCGGCCAACCATCTAGGGCTAAAGGGAAAGCAGGTCGTCCCCGTCTGGGTTGGGAGGACGTCATAAAGAAAGAATTAAATGAAATGGGAACTTCGTGGGCGGGTGTAAAAAGGGAGGCTTTGAATAGATTGGGGTGGAGGAGGAGCGTGCGTAGCTGTGTTGGCCTCAGGCGGCTTGGTGCTGCGGTGAGTTATTAGTAGTAGCAGTAGTAGATCCCCTTCCAAAAGTGCGATTTTTGCGTCCCTCTCCCCGCAGTAAACTTTTCCAGGGGTAGTCACGTCGAACCGTTGGTCGTATAAAATAGAAATTTTTTCAAAGGAAGTTTTCTACTTTTAGTACCCTCCAAATCCGCACTGATCGTTTAGTTTTAGAATAAGTTTACCATTTAGGGGGTATTCTACCGAGACCGCACCCTACACAAAGTTTTACATTGTATTGGGAGTCATCGCCAAAATTGGGAGGCAGCTGTAGTGCAACCATAGCGTAAAACATTTTAAAAGCGTAAAAAAATTGACCATAAATATAAAAAAAATCGCTAATTGGATTTTCCGCAAACGCCTAAAAATTTAGCAATAAAAAGGAAAACTTTTATAAAAGAAAAATTAGTATTTTGAAGTTCGAAATATCAAATGTTCTGCTGTTGGTCAACTTTGCTGACTATCTTGTAAAACGCCACTATTTTGCTTCGGACGGAACGTTTTTGTATCATAGGCATCGCAATGGTGCTGTCTAAACATAAAACGAAGTGGCTTCCATGTCGTTTTTCTCCAAGCCGCTTCGTATGAAGGAGTTTTAGTGCCCTTTTTTTAGAGTCGAAGGTGAGAGCAGCCAGCCCTTTTCTGCTACCTCCTCCACTGCAGTCTCCAAGACATCTGAACAAAATTTAGAGATTTCCCTTTTGCTCAAAATAATGGAAGATTCAATAAATATGCCTTCCGGAATGACATGACCCCCCCTCCCCACAGCATCTGGGGCAAGGGCCGTAGACTATGCAAGGTGCCAATTATTAACACATAGGGTTTATCTCGGGAATGGCTTAGAGAATCAAGTTGAATATTTCTGGGAGTCTTGGAGGTCCAGCATGACCTCAAGTTTTTGCTTAGAGGAGGAGGGAGAAGTAAATCTGAAGACGTTTTGTGCATCTAAATCGTCAAAATAGCTTATCTGTAATATCTTGAGAACGGCTTGGTCTTCAGAGTTATAGCTTACAGTTTCTTTCTTTAATAGATGTGATTCTTTTTAATGTTCGTTTTAATAAACGACCACAGAAAATATTTAATTAAACAAACAAGCAGTTACTACAAAATATAATGCGATATGATTTTTATAATAAAAAGATGGGTCGGTATTCATCAATTATTAATTTTGTAACAGGATGGGGGTCAGGATGGCTTCAACCCTACAGATAGCTAAAGATGATGCACATTCTCAATACATTTGAATGCGATTCTACCTCCCTATCTACCCAACATTCTATAGTAGGACTACCATTAAAATATATGGCACAAAATTAATATGCTCGAAAAACTGAAGAAATATCCTAATTTTGACCAAAGTACAAGATCTTGATTGTTAAGCTGAAAAACTGAAAAAAAATATAATCTAACCAATAAAATCAATTGGAAACGAACGAAAAGTAATTCAGGAAAACATTTGTTCAAGAAAGGGAATTCAAAGGAAAGTAAAGTGCTATATCAAACAGTTCGTGGTAACGAACTGTAAGTAAGGAGCGACCCGGCTTAATGGAAACAAAAACTCAGAAAACGGGTTTTTGATACCAATAGATACATCAAAAGAATCAGATTTCAATGCTGAATACAAATATATAACTTTCGTCAAGTTTAGTCGTACCCATCGAAAGTTACGCGCCTGAGAAAATTTGGCTGATTTTCAAAAAAAGGGAAAGACCTCCTAAAAGTTATAGAACCTTAATGAAAATCACGCCATCATATTCAGC
>JAQQPU010002638.1:50705-65761 GCA_029168905.1 Artemia sp. Kazakhstan ARC1039
GTTTACATATAATATTGGCTAATGGGAAGTATACAGACGATTTCAGGAGGGATTTTTTTCTGGTGGAGGCCCCCTCCCACGCTTATTTTTTTCCCAAAGTCACCTGATCAAAATTTTGAGATAGCCATTTTGTTCAGCATGGTTGAAAATATTATAACTATGACCTTTAGGATGACTTAATCCCCCGAAGTCCCTGGGGGGAGGGCGGAAAGTTATGAACTTTACCCAATGTTAACATATAGTATTGGTTATTAGGAAGTATACAGATGTTTTCAGGGAGGATTTTTTCTGGTAGTAGGGAGGTGGGTGGGTCGGGATTTATGTGGGAAGATCTTTCCATCAAGGAAGTTTTCATGGGGGAAGGGACACTGCTATGAAGGGAAGGGGGTGCCGGATTTCCCAGCATTATTTAAAAAAAGATCAGAAATTAAATATTAAAAAAAACAAGTTTTCCAACTGAAAATAAGGAGTAACATCGAAACTTAAAACGAACAGAAAATATTATTTGTTTGATTGGGTTCACCCCCTAGTCAATACCTCGCTACTTAAGCCAAAGATTTTTTAGTACTTTCATAAGAGCTAGTTATTCTAAATAACGGCCTTTGTGATTGAGGGATCATTTTTAAAGAATTAAAACAAAATTCGAACTTTAAGCTTAAAGAGCGAGGTATTGACTAGGGGGCGAGCCCCCTAATATACGTATTAAAAATACATGAATATAGAAGTTCGTTACGTGAGTCAATTCGTAAGTTATGTATATTTATTACTAATAAAAACGTTCGTAAATAAAATTAAACAAGTTTCGAGAAAGCCATTTAACCAAATAAAAGTAAAATTAATATGTAAATTTTGTTTTAATTATTCTTGTACGGTGAGCCAAAATCAAAACCTGCATTAATTCAAAAAAGTTCAAAAACTAAATAAAAAAACAAGTTTTTTAAACTGAAAGTAAGGAACGATGTTAAAACTTAAAACGAACAGAGATTATTCCGTATGTGAAAGGGCCTGTCTCCTCCTCAACGCCTCGCTCTTTACGCTAAAGTTTGACTTTCTCACAACTCTTACTTTTTTTAAACAATAAAAAACTTTAGCGTAAAGAGCGAGGCGTTGAGGAGGGGACAGCCCCTTTCATACAAGGAATAATTTCTGTTCGTTTTAAGTTTTAACGTCGTTCCTTAGTTTCAGTTAAAAAAAACTTGTTTTTTTTTATTTAATTAAAGCCAAAGACGAGCAGAAATTAAATCATGTTCAGTTTAAGCTCAAATCAGACAGAAACTACTATTAATGAATAAATGAGAGCCAAAACGGCAGAAACTAAACTGAATAATCAGGTCAAACTTCAAAAGAACAGACATTTTCAAAAACAGGTCTAAGGCTTCCAAAGGTCAGAGCATCATTTTCAAATTCTAATAATAGTTTCAGTTTGTTTTAAGTTTGAATTTTAAATTTATGCGTGCATTAGTATAAATGAGTACGGAATATCAATAGGGGAGACTCCAGCGACATAGGGACTAAAGGCACAAGTGCTGCCCAGTTAAGACGAGAGTCATTCATGTAGGCTGAAAGCCCCAATTACTGACCGTAATGAGTGATGGGAGGGAGCCCACAAAGCCCGCTGTTTTGACTGGTAATCTGTAAATAAGTGTGTTTTTTCAAACTTATACTGCAATTTTGCTCATTACCCAGCCTTTTATGAGTGCCATCTTAAGAAGCAGTTTTGAAAAAAAAAATGTGTAAGGTTTCTGAATACAGCGTAAACGTTTTATTCTTTTAATCTTTTCTTGTAATTTATATCTTTAATAGCATTTTAATACAAACATTAAACCTAACATTCAATGCTGCTTCATTGTTTTTGTACGCCGTTACATGCTAACAATGATTTAAAGTAGAGCTCTTTTTATAAATTTAACCCAAATTTTGCGCCACTAGCTTAAAATTGCGTAAATTGGGGCTACACAAAGACTGTGACGCAAGAAATGTTTCTATAGATAGGCAATTTACTTCAGATTTATCTTTTTCAAAGGACTTAATTTTTGTTGAAAAGATATGAAAATTTCGTGATGAATCACTTTCAATACAGAAAAAGTAGGATGCTTTACATTGTACGTTTTGATTAAGATCTGAAAAAAAAAACATTCGTATGACCACCTGATGTGAAGACAAGAAAGCAGGTTTAATTGAGGCTAATGATGTCTTATTTATTGTTGGTAATCTCCATTTATCTCTAATCATCGTCTGTATATTAACGCCCATTTAAAGAGTATTGGTAATTGCTTTACTCGTTTCTCAGTACTTTCTGAGATGGTTGTTCAAAATTAGCGCATGAAAGAGCTGAGTATCTAAGTTAGCAATTCATTTACAAAGCAGCGGTATTTTATATTCATCATCTTACTAAAGTAATTTAATTCACAGACAAACCAAAGGTTTGAACGAGGAAGTTTGTCCGGAGCAGCTTGAAAGGAGGAATGGGAAGCCCTGCATATAAAGAGCCACATACCTTCAATGTATTTTTTCTCCGTCCACTTCGAATGGAAGGGCTGGTCTAAAAATTTTTAAGGGGGCTTGTTCGACATGAAATTGAAAATTCTAGTGCTCTTTAAGGGCCAAAAGTAATTAGAGAGTAAAAAACCTACTCTCTCGTGCCCTTATCTGGTATCTGACCCCCGAAACCCTGGGATATTGAATAAAAATTTTGAGGTAGTCATTTAGCTCAGAAGCGTCACAAGTTCTACAAGTAGGCCTACGGGGTTAGAATCGTCCACAGAGCCCCAGAGGGGTACTGGTTCTAAAGTATGTAAATTACGCATTGTTCACAGATAGGTTTTAGTAGAAAAGGTGGCCATGTTTGGTCGTGGTTGTCCAAGGAACTAGGAACTCTTAGGGATCCTTCGTTAGGCCGGGATTAGGAGAGTTTCCCAAGAGTGTACATTGGGAGCAATTTGAATATCTAAGTAAAAACAAAAGACGCTATATGCACCAGAGCTTTCAAGTTATCTTCAGTATCTCGGGAATGTCTGATATGATTTAAATCAAGTTTTCAGGGAACGTTGTGGGGGTCAAGTAGGCGTTAAGTTTTGACTTGGGGTTGGGACAGAAGCAAATCGGAAGACACTATTTTTTGCCTAATTATAAAAATAGTAAATCTGCAATATATTGGAAACAGGTCTGGATATCAAGTTTAAAGGTTCAGGGAGGGTTTGGACGGAGGAACGGGGGATTCCAAATTTTGGGGCTAAACATGTTTTGTGTCGTGTTTATCAAAATGTTTTACACTACAAGCTGCTATGAGACTTAACATCTATTCATGATTTAGTAGTGAGGTAATTCTAAAGACGCTATGTGTTACCAGGCTTTCAAATAGCGTGTTTGCAATATCTTCGTAACGGTTTGGGAGATCAAGTTGAAAAATCCACTGTTTATTTTTCGAGGGAGGTGAAACAGGCCTTCAGTTTCAATTTGGAGAAGGGGGATAAAAGGCCTAATCATATTTTGTTCCAAATCTGCCGAAAAGTCTTTGTACTTTAAGGCCTGTGAGATTAGAATATATTCATTGTGTGTGAACTAGCGATGTAAATCGAAAGACACTATATGCGCCATTTTTATTTGGAGAAGGGACAGAGGTGACCCAAAATACTATCCATATCCATGAACTTCGATGAAGTGATGATTCTAGGACTGTTTTAATTTTAGTTTTAATAGCCATGTCTTTTATTTCAAGTCTCATTTTATATTTATGTGCGCTTTGTTGATGACGGCTGTTAAACATAGAGCCGAAATATTTATTTTGAAAATTTTTCCCTGCCTTAGAATAATTCCTTATTTTTCTACCTTTTGTTGTTTGTAAAATCAATAGTCAGGTCGATCTCGTAAGTTTGACTTGAAAGTTTACTAAAACAGCCGAGATTATGACAAACGGAAGGAAGGCTGTTGCCTCCTAAACCTTATAAATACCAGAGCATGATTTGTTCTTTACTGGAACCAAAATATATTTTAAATATTTTATCTTTGGTAATAATAATACTGAAAACTAAAAAATTACTCGAACATCAAAGAATTAATTTCCTTATATGTTAAGCAATCAGTCTACTTTCATTAACTCTTTCCGGTATATAGTGATATATTTAATTTGTAATCGTGATTATTACTTGAATTTCTTTCTTTTTTCTCTATGTTTTGAAGAATCATAACCACACTAGTCAAAAACTATATCGTTTGAGTAAAACACAAAGGAAACCCAAGCCGTTTAGAGGGTTTCAGAGGGGGAGGGGGTTACCCCACTATTATTTTTAGACGTTGATCTTTTCGTCAAAAAGTCAAAATTGATTGTTTTTATTAATTCTAAGTTGTTATACACTATTTAGCATATTTTTTTTATTAGACGGTAGTACACTGAGAGGTGGGTCTCGTCCCTAAGCCCCTACTATTGGTTGCTTTATGGGACAAAACCACCGAATCGTACCCGTAGCCAAAATTTGCATTTGAAGGTAAGAGACTGAAAAATATTAAGTCTTTGATTCAGAAATGTTTATTAAAATTAAATCCACCATTTTTGTGATAAAAATACACTACCAAAATTTTAAGGAGAGGGGGCGCACGAGTACATACTAGACGGGATTTCGCAGTTTCGTCTAAAAAAACGAAAAAAACAAAGAATTAATCCGATCCAAATTCAGTCTTTCTAACGCTCGAAAACGAGCCACCAAATATCAGACGAGACTTGTTTTCACATCGCATCAGCCTACTAGACAGGCTCTAAGGAAAATTTTGTGAAAAATCACTCCCTGTGTACTTGCCTAAATCACTGTCAGGTCGAAGAACATTTTTTCAAAAAAGTGTCACAAAACTACCTAAAAACCCCTCTGTGTAACTTCCCAAACACTTTGATGAATGAAGACTATTTAAAATACTGAATTTTATTTATATATTATACATTGTAGGTGACGCAACATCGCCGCGTCTCAAATGCAACTGATGGAAGTAAAAGAAGCAGACTGTCCACCGACCCAACTTGAGCCTGTGGACTTATCAGTCCACTCAAGTTGTCTACTTTCTAAGAAACTCAAAGTTTCTTTCGAGTTTGGACCAACAGGAAAAGATTTGAGAAAGTCAAATAATGGTATGATATTGATGTATTACTACTCTACTAAGGGTATGTTCTAAGGTCCTTTTGGAGCTCCAAATCCTTAGAACTATAGCCTAGGGATAAAAAAGGCCTTTACAAAAATTTCTGAATCAAGGCAGATTTCCACTACCTATCTTCATATAATGTTTCAAGCCACGGAGCTAGGAATGGAATAGAGACAGCACTGGAAACTACCGCCTTCTACCATAATCTAGACTTTACGTAAATTCTTGAAAGGCTGCTTTATCTACTACAACAGCTTTCCGAGTTGAAAAAAGTCGCTTTGTTACGATTTTATCAAGTTACATTTCTGTATTCTCTTAAAGATGGTATTTCTCGCTAGCTTCTCTAAACATCATTTCCCGATTGGGATTATCACCATTAACTTCTCATATTAAATCAAACAGGAGCGACCCGGCTCAATAGCAACCGAAACTCTAAAAAACGGAGTTTTGATACCAATAAATACATCAAAAGGATCAGATTTTTATGCTGATTTCAAATATATAAGTTTCATCAAGTTTAATCTTACCCATCAAAAGTTATGCGCCTGATAAAATTTGCTTTATTTTCGAAAAAAGGGGGAAACAACCCCTAAAAGTCATAGAACTTTAATGAAAATCCCACCATCAGATTCAGCGTATCAGAGAACTCTAATATAGAAGTTTCAAGCTCCTATCTGCAAAAATGTGGAATTTTGTATTTTTGGCCAGAAGAAAGATCACAGATGCGTGTTTATTTGTTTTTTTTTTTCAGGGGTGATCGTATCGATCCAGTAGTCCTAGAATATCGTAAGAGGGCTCATTCAAACGTAAATTAAAAGTTCTAGTGCCCTTTTTAAGTGACCAATAAAAATTGGAAGGCAACTTGGCCCCCTCCTTCGCTCATTTTTCTCCCAAAGTCACCCAATCAAAATTTTGAGTTATAGATTTTGTTCAGCATAGTCCAAAATCTAATAAATATGTCTCTGAGGATAACTTAATGCCCCACAGTTTTCGGGGGAAGGGCTGCAAGTTATGAACTTTGTCCATTGTTTACATATAATATTGGCTAATGGGAAGTATACAGACGATTTCAGGAGGGTTTTTTTCTGGTGGAGGGGGGTCTGAGAAGGGAGTTACGGGGTAGCATCTTTCCATGGAGGATGTTTCGTTGGGGGACAAGTCCAATGTCAATTATATCCGTGATTAGATCACACCTTCGATATCTATGCGGGAAAATTATACACTTTGAACCATANAAAATTATACACTTTGAACCATAAAAGCTATTGGGTAAAAGATTGAAATTACAGCAGAACAAATACTGACTTTTCACATCGCTGCCTACGATGCGCCCCATAAATACGATCGTATAGATTCTTGTTTCAGCTGTTGTACAGCTACTTGAACCAACTTAAATCGGCTTTACATTGTTTGTGCAGCCAACCTCACTGTACAATCCAGGAATATACACGTTTATGAAGGATTGATTTTGGTGGAGGAAGGAAACTCCGAAAATGCATAAACAGTCAATTGAAAATGCTGAAATTTACTTTAACAATCGTAAAAATCCACCGATTTCAGGGAATACCGGCCCAAAAGTTACTTCCAGGCTTGTGCATGTGCCTGTGAAGGATGTTTTCATAAAGACAGTCATTCATTCAAATTTATTGCTTACTTGCATATTTAGGACGATAATCATCCACATTTTTGGGAATTATTTATACTTAGCAAGCGGATTATGTAGGCGTTCCCAGATAACAAAATTATCTATTCCATTTAAAACCGCCGAGACGTTATACACGACTAGAGCTAAACTTTCAATGATTTATCAGAAATTTGTCTTACTTAACACAAAAGAAGACGAGTTTCTCATAGGAAAGTAAAGAGCTATATTAGAAATTCGAAGGTGCAAAAATTATCCCAAATATGATCGAGTTGCCACCCCTCAAATCCCGCTCGGTACTTTCGCATTAGATGGGCCTCTCTAAAAAGTCAAGTTTGGTTAATGCCAATGAATTAAAATAAAATAGGATGACTATATAATAGTTTAGAAACAAATTTGGGCTATATATTTGCACATTAGGGGACAAAGCATTGCATATATTATATACGTAACCTAACCTAACCTAGGTACCTTTTTCCCCATCTAAACTCCAAAAAACCAGTTTAATATCGCATATGCAATTAAAACTACGCTAGACTTCTTTAAGAGAGGCCTATCTAATGCGAAAGTACCTCCCGCTCTTTACGCTTAAATTTAATTTGCACTTTTTACAGTCTTTAGAGACAGTTCTGTCAACTCACATTTACACATATCCTCCCTTCGGGCTATCACATTTTTTATTTGTCGAAGTGTGAATGCCGCATAAACCTAAAATTTAAACAGTGAATCAAGTGCTTTAATATTGAAGTTTGAAAATATGGTCCAATGTTGAACTAATAAGTTTGGATGGTACTTGTTAAGAATCCGGTAAGTCCGCGAGAAAGCCCGCATCGAAAAAGACCGAGAATTACATTAAAAACAGGTTTTTTCCTGTCTTGTGTCTGCCTTGTTAGGTGTTACTCACTCCGTGACAAAGATTTAAACTTTAGTTTTTTGGGGATGAAGGGGCAAAAAAAGGTACCTGGGTTGGGTTAGATTACGTATTTAATATATGCAATGCTTTACCCCACCCCCTAATATAGCCCGAATTCGTTTATGTACTATTATATTTTCATCCTATTTTGTTTTCTTTCATTAGCGTTAACGAAACTTCACTTTTCGCGTACTTACCGGATTCTTAACAAGTGCCGTTTGTATTCTGAACAGCTCGTACTCATAATTCTATACCCTCCATATCATTATCTTTTTTTTATGACATCAAAAGAAGTAACGTGAGGTACGGACTGAAGACAGAGATACGCCAGATGTCAGAACACTTTCGCAACAAAACATATCCTGTTATTTGAAAAGCCCTACCCATGATTTTCGAAACGGTATTGAAGATGCGCTTAATAAAACGCCGTTAAATATACCTTTAAACAGGGTGTAGGTGGAATAAGCTGGGTGTGGCCGAGGTGTGGACAAAAATACCAAATGCGGGTGCGGTATCTTCTATTGTCAACAATTACCTTCTGTCGCGCTATATGGTCTGACTTGTTAATACCGTTATCTTTCTTTGCCAAATTTCTATTTTTTTCAACGCAATCGAATCTTCGTAAAACTTTTTATTTCGCTTGGTGTCCAACTTGTTTTATTAGATCACCAGTGGCGGATATAGGGGGATGAGGGGGCGCCCCCCCCTAGCGTAGTATAAAGTAGTGTAATTTTCTTAATTAACTCAAGTTAGCGTTAATTAAACTTGCTCCTAACGCAAGTTTATCGTATCAACCTATTTTGCGCCCCCCCCTCCCTAAAAAAATCCTGGATCCGCCCCTGTAGAGCACAGATCCCATTTTTGTACTAATTGCAGAATTTCAAACTGTTTACTGTCATGAACAGTAGCCTAAGTAAAAATTGCAAGCATAATAATAGCCCCTTTTAAGGTACTTTGGTCACCTCTGGTAAAAAAAAATCGTGCGAAAATCATTAGACAGAAGGGAAAAGTTAATAAATGCACAAAATTACTGATATGATTTTGCTTTTCCTTCTTTTTTTTCAAAATTATCTAACTGGAAGTTTCATAAAAAGAAATACAAATAATGATGAGAATCTACGGCGACATTGCAATTGAGTATATTCCTGTTCAGTGATGCCGAATAAATTATAGAAGTTCCTCTTTTCCTCGCCACCAGCATTGTTCACATAGTTTGTACAACTGCCTCCCTCACAAGAATAGGCTGGATAGAAAAGTTTGGAGGTTTTTCGGTGCTGCGAGATGGTTGGGGGTCTCCGTTCCGTTATTAGCTCCTTCCTCCGTCCCTATCCTTGATTAAATAAACAAAAAACAAGTGGTTTTTTTAACTGAAAATAAAGAGCGACATTAAAACTTAAAACGAACAGAAATTTTTCCGTATATGAAAGAGGCTGCCGCCTCCTCAACGCCTCGCTCTTTACGATAAAGTCTTTTATTGTTTTAAAAAATAAAGTTACGAGACAGAATCAAGCTTTAGCGTAAAGAGCGAGGCGTTGAGGAGGGGACTACCCCTTTCACATACAGAATAATTTCTGTTTGTTTTAAGTTTTAATGTCGCTCTTGCTTTCGGTAAAAAAAAATTGTTTTTTTATTTAATTTGTTAATATTTTTGAAGTAATGCAGCTTTGATTTTGGCTCACCGTTAATGAATAATTGAAACGAAATTTGCATATTAATTTTACTCTTTTTGGCTAAATTGCTTTCTCGAAATTTTGATTTGGCGTAACTTACGAATCAACTTACGTAACGAGCTTCTATATTCGTATATTTTTTATTAGGGGGCTCCCCCTCTAGTCAATACCTCGCCCTTTACGCTAAATTTCAAATTTTGTTCCAATTCCTTAAGAATGACCGCTTGATCACAAAGGCCGGTAATTAAAATAAATAGCTCTGATGAAAGTACAAAAAAAATTTTACCGTAAAGAGCAAGGTAATGACAAGGGGGCGAACCCAATCGTATACAAAATAATTTCTGTTCTTTTTAAGTTTTGATGTTACTCCTTACTTTCAGTTGAAAAAATTGTTTTTTTTTATTTAATTTCTGATCGTTTTGTAAAATAATGCTGGGAAATCCGGCGCCCCCTTCATAGCAATATCCCTTCCCCCGTGAAAAATTCCTCCATGGAAAAAACCTCCCACGTAACCCCCGACCCCCCCCCCCCCCAACTACTAGAAAAAATTCCCCCTGAAAACTTCTTTATGCTTCCCAATACCCAATGCCATATGTAAACATTGGGCAAAGTTCATAACTTGCAGACCTTCCCCCGGGGACTGTGGGGGATTAAGTCATCCTCAAAAACATAGTTATTGTATTTTTCGATCATGCTGAACAAAATGGCTATCTCAAAATTTTGATAGGGTGACTTTGGGAAACAAATGAGCGTGGGAGGGGGCCTAGTCGCCTCCATTTTTTGGTCAGTTATAAAGGGCTCTAGAACTTTTAATTTCCGTTCGAATGAGCCCTCCTGCGACATTCTAGGACCACTGGGTCATCCATGGAAAAAAAACAACACCAAATAAACACGCATCCGTGATCTTTCTTCTGGCGAAAAATGCAAAATTCTACATTTTTGCAGATAGGAGCTTGAAACTTCTATAGTAGGATTCTCTTATACGCTGAATCTGACGGTGTGATTTTGACTAAAGTTCTATGACGTTTAGGGGATGTTTCCTCCTTTTTTGAAAATAAGACAAATTTTCTCAGGAGCGTAACTTTTGATGCGTGAGACTAAACTTGATGAAACTTATATATTTGAAATCACCACAAAAATCTGATTCTTTTGATGTATCTATTGGTATCAAAATTCCTTTTTTTAGAGTTTCGGTTACTATTGAGCCGGGTCGCTCCTTACTTACAGTTCGTTGCCACGAACTGTTTGAAAGGGATATCTTGCTTGTTTAGCCTCATTGTAGCGTCAGTACGTACCTTTTATGAGTTTACTTAACCCGAACTGTGACTGTAAACGTGAATTAAATATTAAAAACAGCAAAGATTGCCGATGAAAACATAAAATAATTATTGTGTACAACAATAGATATCACTATAAGAAAAAGTCACCGAGAATTAGTTCGGCCTCTCAATAGTCCTATAAGACGTAATCAGCTAGATTATTAAACATTATTTTTTAAAACTTCTGAATACTTTTCGGAGTGTTTGCAGTAGCGTCAATTGCGGGGGAGGTGTAGGGGGTATGCACCCCTAGATTTTGAAAATATTTATTCTTTTATATTTTCATTGAAAAGATACCTATCTTCGGTATTTTTATTAAAAAAAAAATCAAAAAACAAAAACTAAATTGTTTTTCTAGATTTTGAAAAATACATCCCCCCTAAGTTTTATTAATTGAACGCAACTGTGTTTTTGCATCACACATACAAACAGGAAATGATTTTGTAGAGGGAGTTGTGGAATCCCTAAAACCGACTTATTATACAGAATATATTGCTAAATTTCCAAAATCTGGACATATCATGGGGCTTCGGCCCGAAGGTGGAATAATTGTGTTTAAATGAAATGTCACCTGTGCAATTACAAAAAATGTTCTTATATATAATTATTTGAAAAACATATATGGCTATTAAACCATTCGAAATTGTTACTTTAAGAAACAAGGGAAATACACTGGAACGTATTCGCAGATTCTATTAAAATAATAGATTTCAGTTTTGGCTCTATTTAAGTAACTTTGATGGGAAAAATTAATTGTTTGACTATACACTATCAGTTGATTATTCAAAAAATTCAAACTTTTTATAATCAAAAGAACTATTAGATAAGAGGCAAATTATTAAACATGCCAGATATATTCAATTATAGTTAGAACCTTTAAAAATAAAATGGTTGTTATTCATTGCTAATTGCCACCTTTGGTTGTGCTATGCTCTGTTGATTTTATTGCTGGTAACTCATCTTGTATTTGCTGAACGATGGGTGATTAAACCCATCAATCTGTTTCAATTAAATGAGCATATATCTATCATATATTAATGTTGCTACACAGGGCTGGCCATCATCATGAACAATCTTCCTCCGGTGAAGACTGAGTTTTAGGAGGGATTTCCGGGTACCCCACATTCTTACTTGTCAGGACAGAAATTTTGAACTTGGTAAGAAAAAAAGAAAAAAAATCGGAGAAGGAACAATAGTGGTAGCAACTCTCTACCTGCTTCAGTTTCTTCTTCATGGTAGGCCATACCAGGATAAATGAAAATCGGCAACTTTACTTTTTTTTTTTTACATCCTGTGACTGCTATGGCAAGAGTAAAAAAGAAGGTGAACAAAAAGATTGAATTTTTGGGCTACGTCAGACAAGGATGTGTTTATCAATTTTACATGATTTTCTTGAACTTAAATATTGCCATTTTTTAGCGTACAGTTTCATCTATAGACTTTATGTCTACAAGCTGAAACTTATTTCCAAAGGCAAGTTACATTGATCGAGATGACAAGAGGCATTTAACCATGGAAACCATATTGTTTTAGGTCTGAATTATCTGGTTGTCTAGGGCCTTCAAATGGTAAAAGTTTCTAAGGAATGATACCACTCTGCCAAACAAGTTGCAAACTCTGCTAAATAGTTCGTTTGTTTGTTGCACATTTCAGGCATGATCATTTGTAAGAGATAGAATTAAATTTATTCCAAACAGCTGAGCATTTGACATTGTGTTTTGGTGGCAGAACAGTGCTAACACCTTTTTAACACTCACTGCTACTAAATCCTAAACCATCGATAGCAACAAGTATTTGAATATATGTATTTTTTTTTTTTACAGGCATGGTTGAAAATCAAATTGACAACATTCCTATCCAAACGGACTTCATAAAAAAAGAAATTTTTGAACAGATTGATTTGAACTTGTAAGTATAATTTTTCAAAATGAAAGGGGCTGTTATAAAAATAACTTAAATACTAAGTAAATTAGGAGTGTATATTAGCTGTTATTTGCTAAATGTTAACTTTAAAGGGGTAAATTTCAATCTTGTGTTAACATTTTACTTGTTTCGTTGGTTCAGGATAAATATTGGAGGAGGCTTCTTGAAAATTAAAAAACAGTCGACTAACTTCTATAAAAGCTACATACATTTAATTTCATATCTGGGCGGGGAGGTGGAAGCGATAAAATGGGATAGAACGCTGATTTCTGTTGCAAAATTTGTCGAACCCCCTGAAAAAGATAACATGCAAACAAATATGTGAATTGCGGAAAAAAAAAACTTAGATATTTTAGGTGAAGGAGGATGGTCTTAGACAATTTCTTAACCATTGCTGGTTCGTTTTGTTTTTGAGTGAATGAATTGTTTTCTTTTCTTTTATTCCTCAGTTGTTCGGTAGTATCCGTCGATGGCAGTTCATAATTTTTTGAATTTTGTGCAAATTGCGGATATTGGCGAATAACTCGCTTTTATGGTTGTTAGGTGTCTGGTTTTAATTCTTGTAATTTTTGGCTTTTATTGAATTTTATTCATCTTTTAAGTTTTTGGTTTTTCTTTGTTTTTTTGGTTCTTTTCACAATGACTTTCCACATTTGTTTTTGTTGTTTTTTCTTCGGCACTTTCCTTGGATACATTATTTCGTTTCGCGCTGAAGAAGAGAGGCGTTTGTCCTCTCGAAATATTCGCTTTGTTGTGTTTATTCAGTATTTTCATTTGGCCTTTAAAAACCCCATTTTTGCTCGTTTTTCTTTCTTTATGAGGACGGTCTTGTAGGACCGCCTCCCTTAAGCCCAGTCTTAGAGCCCCAGATAATTACAAAATTAGAATTGATAGTTGTTTGAATCAAGCACGCACAGTGAAAGTTGGAAGGGGGCTACTTCGGACCGGGGTTTCCTGGTTTTTACTGCTTTCCCGCAATTTCCTTTAAGAAAATGATTAAAAGATAGCTCTTTTTTAGGTGATTAAACAAACCAAAATAGTTTATGTTTTCAGCTAAAAATAAAGAACAACATTAAAACTAACAAAAATTATTGTGTATATGAGTGGAGCTACCCCTTCTTCCGCCCTTGCTCTTTACGCTAAAGTCCTGAAGTTCTTTAAACATACACTTGATCTAAATTCAGTGGTCCCTGTGTTTCAGGAATCGTTCTTAAAAAACTGGGACGAAAAGTTAAACTTTAGCGTAAAGAGGGAGGGATGAGGAAGGTGCAGCCCCCCTAATATACGGAATAATTTCTGTTAGTTTCAAGTTCTAATGTTGCTCCTTATTTTCAGTTAAAAAAAACTAGTTTTTCCTTTCATTTCTGACCGTTCTTCAAATCATGCCAGAAAATCCCCCATCTCAATATAAAACTTCCATTGGAAAATTTCTCCGTAAAATTTACTCCCAATAGAAGATTCTCCCCCCAACCCGCGGTGAGAGAATTTCTCCGGGGCAAAAATTCCCTCCCGCCCGAGCCATTCCCGTATATTTACCAGTAATTTATGCTATTTGTAAACAATGGGCAAACTGTATAACGTACATCCTTTTTCCTAGGACAGCGGGGTTATATCATCCCCAGATACATAGTTATTGGGCCCTTAAACTATGCTGAACAAAAAAGCTACCTCAAAGTTTTGATCGGACGTCATTTAAGAAAAAAGGAGCGTGTTAGCTGCCCTCCAATCCTTTTTGTTGCTTAAAGAGGGAGCTAGAACTTTTAATTTCCAATCGAATGAGTCCTCTTCTGGTCTTCTAGGATCGTTGATTGGATGCGCCCACCTCTGGGGAAAAGAATGGAAAAAAAAGGATAAACAAACAAATAACACGCATCCGTAATCTTTCTTCTGGCAAAAAATGCACAATTCCACATTTTTGTAGACAGGTACTTGAAACCTCTACAGTAGGGTTATCTAATACGCTGAATCTAATCGGGTGATTTTCGTTAGGATCGCTTAACGATTCTTTCTACGACAGCTAGATACATACAATTTCATTTCTGGCAAGGGAGTTGGAAGGGATAGGATTGGACAGAACACGTGTTTCTTATGCAAGATTTGTTAAATGCCCCTAAAAAGAGGCACAGCATGCGAAAAAATATTTGAGTTACGAAAAGGAAACTAGGTTGTAGAGTCTCAGATAATTAAGCAATTTGAATGGATAGTTGTTTGAATCAGGGGTTGAAGGGGGTTTACATCGGACCCTGGTTTTCTGATTTTTACTGTTTTCCCGTAATTTCCTATAAATTTCATTGATGCTTGTTTCTTTTTGCTATTTTGACGAAAATAATCATCCTCCAAAATATGCCCTTGCCTTTTGAAATACATTCCCTCATAAATTGTCTTGAAGTGGTATGGTCTTCTTAAGTGGGCAAGACATGACCGGATTAAGACAGCGGTTAAAATTAAAAGTAACTAAACAT
>JAQQPU010002639.1:52201-65756 GCA_029168905.1 Artemia sp. Kazakhstan ARC1039
CCCCCCCCCCCCCTTCCGAAAACATATGAACCCTCCAAACAAAAACCCTGGATACAACCTTGTCGGCTGGTAATTCTAAGTATGTTATATACCTTTCCTTTCAAAATATTTGATAAATACGCCCTTTCATTCTCCAAGCACTGACATAATAATAACAATAAAAAAAAATCTAGCATGCTCTTGTTTTACAGTATTCATTCCTGAAGCTTCTGAAAAAAAAAATCACGTTTTAACGTAAAGAATGGAGGGCTGAGGGAGGCAGTTATCCCCTTTTGTTCATGATAATTCACATGCGTTCCCATTTTTCATGTCACTCTTAACTTTCGTTTAGAAAACTATTTGTTTTTTATTTAATATTTGTTCGTCTTTAATATCATTCAGGGAGTTGGCCACCCGATATATAATGTTCATAAATCAATCTTTCTCACTCGAGTAACTATTTTAACTTTTGGAGTAATAAATGATTTGATTGGCTACCTGGAAAAAAATCTATTAAGTAGTTATGTAGAATATTCGCTGCATATTTTTGAACCCACTGATTGGAGTTGATGTTTTATCAGATTTGACCGACTATCGTCGTCATAGTATTTCCCGAGTCCCCTGCGTAGCTTCTAGCTTTTTTCACATTTTCCCGTCTAAGATATTTAATAAGATCCATTGTTTCCGGCTTTTTATCTCAGAAACCTGTAAAGACCATTCTGGGGACAAATTGGACTCCGGTAGAATCGATATTTAAAACGTAAAAAAAAACCCTATCGTAAATCGTAGAATCATGGAAGATTATTTTACTGTGACTTGAAAATTATAGACCTACTGCAAAAACTAAAGAAATGGAAACCCTGAAGGTACTAGATGCTGCCAAATCTATATCCAAAGAAGCAGTTTCATAAAAAAAAAAAACTTCCCAGGCTATTTATTTTCAACCGAAAAGCCTATTCCCCATATCCATAGTTTGTACAATCAGAACTTCTAACTGTATGCAAATATGAATAGAAGTAGGGAAAACTATAACAACTGCCAAGCGAACGACCGAATTTCATGGATTGTAACGGACTTTATAGGATTTTTAAAGGAATTCTTCCCGACCTTATAAAAAAAGCTTTAGCAACAAATTTAAATAAGTAATGTATATCTTAAAAGCGAAAACACTCAACGATTTTATTTATTTATAATTCGTCATCATAAATCTATCAAATCCAGAAAAAAATTAAGAGTATACCCATGTTCATACATTTAAGATCTTTCCCCCCAATTAATACCTCAGACTAAGTTCCACAGCTAAGCCAAGCCTTTAGATTACAGAAAAGCAATTTTTCTGTTGTACACTAAACCCCTCTTTATCGCCACTTAGGCTAATATGCCCAAGGAGGGTGTCCGCACTCCCAAATCAAAAGTATCTAACAAAGTTCAAACAAGGTACAACATACCCACCCTTTCTACTAAAACTCATCTCTGAAAAACTGGCCAATTTCCATGACTTAGGACTCTTGTCCCTGGGACTACGTTGATTATTTCATCCCTAGGGGCATACTTGCATCTTTCGACTATTCTGAGCAAAATAAGCATCTCAAAAGGTTTATCTAAGGCGATCAGGAGTATATGAGGACAAGCAGGGCATAAGGGGCGTTGGAGTTTCGAGGGGGGTCACAGACCTAGTAAGTGCTGCAAAACCACTCATGTTTGGATTCCATCCAAGTTTGACATTTTAACTATGTTCGAGTGTCAAACTTTCTTATTGCATGTATCTGCGAAGAATGGGCTAGTCATATTATTTGGGGCCCTTGTCCTTAGAGCTGCATTGATCACTTCTAGCACCTGGAGGCACAATTTTTCGACCTATCAATAATTTTTAGTGAATGATTTGGTTCTATAGACGGCGAGGGGAGATTAAAGAAAATCTCGAGGCACAAAAAGGCATAGGATGTGGTTATTACCTTACAATCTACAACAACCCCTCATATAAGAAATACCCAGGAGGGGGGAGGGATAAGTAAACAGTACATTGTGGACCCTCACTCTTTACAAAATCAATGCTAGCGTGTTGACTGTGATTAACTTTATTTTCAGGGTTATGGATGCACAAAATTAAGAGTCACGGTTACTTTAACTCTAAAAAAGAAAAAAAAAGGATTGAATTGAATTGGTTTCCGAACAGATTACTTCTGTTTCCTGCTATTAGATGAACTTGATATAACAAACATTATAAAATGATGAACAACAAAACCTGACCATTGAGTAAACGAATACACGAGGCCTACATAATATACCTTAAGTAAGGGAAAATAAATTATTTTGCCCGATGGGAGGGGGGTTGGCAATTTCATTACTGAAGCTTTTAAACCAAAGTTTTTTTTTAATTATATTTGAGTGTAAAATAATGGTATAAATCCAGAAATCCTTATCTGGAACCTCTTAGGAAGTTTTTGTTTGAGGTTATTCCTCACTCAAATTACAACTGTGAGCAAGCATTCATCTATTCCAGTTGAGACGTAAATAACCATTTACATTCAGATAATACACCTTATTATCTTTGATGGAAAAATGTTTGTGAAAGTTAATGTAGCATATACGGTCACATGTTTAACACGTTTTATAAATGTGTTAATCATCAATAAGACAAAATATATTTTTGTAAATTTCTCCATTATAGTGCAGTTCACATTGTATTTTCGGCAGTTGATTCCAGATTTAGGGGGAAGGCTCCCCTGGGAGAGGGGGGTCGGTTAATATGAGGTGGTTAAAAAGCAAGGCATAAAGAATTTCTTGACCTAATATTCCAAAAACTCTAAATACGAGATAAGGGAAGGAAAATAAACTGTCGACAGGAATGACTAAAGATTGACTTAATTGGCAGAAATATTAATATCATCCTAGAACAAGACGAGACCTTTCACCAGAAGCTTTCAACTAAAATTCGAATAATCAAAAACATCTAGAAGCCGCATTTCTTTCACAACATAAATTTCTAGGTAATTATCAAGTTTTGGAAACTGATTCAAACCATTCTCCAACTTACAGATTAAACACTGGGGGAAAAAAGGGAAACCCATCAGTAGGCCTACTATCAATTCAAAAATGTCGTTTTCCTTGTTTTTAAACGCGGGGGACTTTAAATTACTAATTCGGGGCTTTTAACAATGGTATTTTAATGACGTAATTGTTATTTCAATTTGATGTCATTATTGAGGGGTTTAAGGCTGTTTTCAGAATTTTCTTTAAAAAAAATTCTCGTAATGACGAATCTAGTGGAGCTTAAATTAAGAATTTGTATTGCCTAAATGGTGTTGCTCAGAAAATATTTTTCCCAATAGTGTTTCCTTAAAAACCAATTCAAAAATGTCGGCTACTATAGGCCGTGACTCGCCTTTTCGCCTACTCGGTTGCAGTTACTTCGACAACCATAATCCAGATCACTGTGATACAAATCCATTTTGAATGCTTTCTGGTTGGTCAAGAAAAGTATAACCTTTGTTTTGCGATTCGAAGAAATTGATAGTGACGATGAGAGATTCATTTTCCCTCTTTTTTGAACCTTCGAGCAACCCTCCTTTCCTAACATTGAAACTAAGGAATAAAAATAGCCTTCCCAAGAAAAAAAAAGTATAAACCAGTAAAACTCGGAATATGTGTTAAAATTTCCAAAAGAACTCCATGGGACGCTTTTTCGAAGGTTCACTGCTTTTGTTCTTCAATGCCGCAGATACCAATATTGGATAATGGAACAAGCTACTTGGAACTCATTTAGGATAAAAGTACCTTGCAAAAAAACATGCAATTCAAAAACCGTGCATATTCATTACAAATAGTGAATACCATTAGTGAAATTCACAAATAGTGAATTTGATCAAAATGAAAACATTCCATTCGCAGCAAAATAAAACATGGCTTTTCTTTCAATGTCAAATATTTAAACAAGGACTTCGAGAAGAACATAAACATATTGTTAAAATATGATATAAGGAACAGGAAATAACATTCCAGGAACAAGAAACTATGATTGCCAATGGATTTTGAAGAGTTAAGGATAAAATTACATCCCTTCCAAAGAAAAGCCAAAAAAGAAAAGAATAAAGCAGAAATCAATAAAGATTAATAAGGATTCTCTTTAAAAATTTAAGTGAAACCTCAAAAGTAACTTCCAAGAGACTAAAAGACTTACAAGAATTACGATCATTATATCGCTAAGTCATTTCAAGAGCGCTGCGGTGTCAAATAGGTCAATTGCACTAGTAAAGAGCAAACTGCAGCCCATAGTAATGAGAGTCTAAAAAACGTACTGAAAAAAGGTCCAATGAAAAAAAAAATCATAATTTAAAGGTAATTCTGGAATAATAGCTGCAAACTGCAAGAATGATAATATGATATAGGTCCATTTTGATAATCAAATTTTATTGTGAAAACGAAATTTTAGGAATTTTGTAAAAAGGCTTGAAACCTCTCAAAAATGGCGGCGAATCGAAATGAAAAGCACACCACTAGAATCAATAAGGCTGAAAGACCTTACTGGAGGTATTGAGCCCATCTTCAAAAGCGAGTAAATCCATTCTTTGCATGGCTAGACGTGGGTGCATTTCCTTTTCTTCCGCCCGGACTACCAGCCTATTACAAGGTCGCAGAGATATTTAATGGCTCAGTTCAAAGCTCTTGATGTTTTTCCTCTTTTTTCTCTAGTGGGGCAATGGAATTAAGTGAAGTTACCGCAATTAGGGCTTTACTTCTCCCACCTCATCAAGGCCAGCACGAATTGGTCACTAGTTTATACGTCACATACACGCCCGTCATTTGGGGACAGGATATAGCAGTGGCTCCCCTGAATTCAGAGAATTTTCTTTTTTTAACCTTGTAATCTTCATAAATATTTGATTTTAATGATCAGGTCTCCTAAAATGTTGATGCCTAAGAAGCAAAAAGAACAAAGGTATACTTTATTAGTAGAAGCTCAAGATTTGTTGCAGCATTACAGCAGAAAAATTGCATAAATAATAATAATAATTTGTATAAATTACATTAAACATAGATATAAAATCCTTTTAATGTCCTTCAGTTTCCTAAACCCTTATGTCTTTCTCATAGGCAATATTTCAAGATAATGGAATTTTTTATTTGCATTTTCACAAAGATACCGATGGTAATATATACCTTGGACCCTATGCGTGACAAAACTGCATATTTTTCACAGAAAGTCTACGATAAGTGGAAAGTAAAATTTATATTCAACGCCCTATTTTAACAAAAACTCATGTTGACTTCTTTAGTTTGATTAAAATCTTTTCGTAACGTTTATTGCGTATATTCAAAAAACCTAATAAATGAACAAAAATTAATTAAAAAAAACAAAGTTTTTCTAATGGAAGCAAAGAGCGCAGTTGAAACATAAAACAAACAAAAATTATTATTTCGCAGTTCATGCAACATTCGAAACAGAGCCAACACACGTGATGAAACTCGTATACCCCCAAAACAAGCTCAAAGAACCTAAATCGTGAGATTATCCTGTATTTGAAATTCTGAAAAACTACCACTTTACAAAAAACTGAGGCTGTTTGAGTTGTTTGAAGAACTAAAATTGTGTAATAATATTTCTTGACATCATGGACGGTGAAAAGACTATTGTGAAAGTTGTAAATTAATCTTATTTTCTTCAGCTTACTCAAGTAGGCCTACTATTCTACTCCTAATCCTGCTTTTTCACATATGTTAATTTTGTCACATACGTTTACTACAAAGTCTTAATTTTGTTTTGCTTTAAGTTTCAACTTAACTCTTTAGTTTAGTTCCTTGTTTTTGTTTTTTATTAATATTTGATTATTGGAATAAAATATTTGTAAAATTGATATAAGAAGTATTTGAAGGAGTACACTTTTTCATGGATGACTGTCATTCCCGAAGGAATGTAATACGACCATTATACTGGAATAAAAGAGTTGAGGAAGAAAGTAGTAGCTTCCCTCACATTTATGGAGGCGTTGAATCAAAAAGTTCGTAGTAACAAACTGCAAATAAAGAGCGACCCTTGTCATTAGAAACTGAAACTCTAAAAAACAGACTTTTGATTACAACATTTGCCACAAAAAAAATCTATTATTCATGTTGATCCTAAATAAGCAAAAATTAAAAATTACAAGATTTTCAAAATAAAGGTTAAATTCCCCACAAAAGCAGTGCGATCTTGCCAATAAAACTAAAACTCTAAAACACGGAGCTTTAAATACAATATATGTAACATCAAAAAAATTTATTATTTATGCCTATCCTATACATCATACTGATCGAAAGCTCTTAGCAAATAAATTGCATAGTTTCAAAAATAGACGTTAAATTTCCCGAAAAGCGGTGTAATCTGGATTAAAATTCCACCATATAATTCATTATGGATGAGTACCCTCTGGCCTCAATCTACAAAAAAATAAAGTTTCTTAATAATTCAGTTTGGGTGGTTACGCATCCTTGATTGTTTTTCCCCAGGGGGGATCAAATCGAATCAGGAGTCGTTGATTATTGAAAGAGTGTTCATTTGAATAAACGTCTCAAATCTAGAACCCCTTTAAAGTAACAAAAGAGATGAAGCCAAATCAAAGTGCTGCATTCTAGCATTTTGGCCCATGAAACATGTACTTTGGCCAGAACAGGACCAAAAATTACTCAGGCCAAAATTCTGAGAACTATTATAAGATTATATAACCTTTTAGTCATGAAAGATATAACGGACTGCGGTATACCATACGTGGCTTAACATACATTCAGTCCGTAAAAATTGAACCGTTGCTTTAGGACTTTAACACACTAAAACTAACGACTTCATAGTATCGCATAGTTGCTCATCATCTATTAGGGATTTCATCAATGGATTGCCTCATGGGGAAGAGAGGCGGGATACCGAAACCCCCCCAAAAAAATTTTCAGGCCCATATTTTCAAACTTATACGAGAGATGCTCCGATAATTCGGGTAGTATAGGTATGCAATAGGTGAAACCTCCCTCCTTATTGCGGAAACGACAGTTTATTTTGAAAAATTATACTTTCCTTAAAAAACCTGGCATTCTCGTTATTCTGCAAACCAAGAGATTGCTTCAGCAAACTAAACACATTGCGTAAAAAATTACCAACTGACGATTCAAAATTCTATTCGGGCATTTATTTTCTATATTTCTGAATGAAATGGAATCAAAAGGAAAAGTAGTAAAAAAAATTGTCCTTTTAACACAGCAAAAAAGCTTCGAGATACAGATTGGCTTAAATTAATTGACTTAATAAGTAATTAAAAGTCACAAATAAATTTATTCTAAGAATATATTCGCTTCTTTCCATAAACTGGATCAGCACTTTTTTATGTATCATGACAAATAAAACACTCTGTTCAAATAATCTTCTTTTATTTTTGTTGAAACGCGTGTAAGATTTTAGCGGAGGTTTAGAGGGAGTGGGAGTCCCATTCCTATCTTCATTGTTTATATGACTTTATTTCTGCTCGTTTTAGTTTTTAATATCGCTCTTAACTTTTTTTCAAACTTTTTTTTTTAATTTACACTGGTTGAAATAGGAGACCTAAAAGAATTTTCAATCTGTGTGATTGGAGTGTCCAAAGTGAGGCCCAAAGTGGTAGGCATGTCAGAAATGGTAGACATATTACATGTCACGGTGAACAGGTAAGGATTTCGAATCTCTCCATTCCAACGTCCCTCCATTTCAACTTAGCCTATAAGCTGCACAACTTTTACATTCTAAATTAATCGAATATAATACAGGTCAAATTAATACAAGCCTAAGGCTAACATCGTAATATAGAAGCCCAAATCAAAACATATTAAGTGCATAATTTGCAAATAGTGATAGATTTTCACTAAAGTTATATTTAGCATTTAAGGTTTCTCACCTTTCTGATTACCTATCTGAGGCTGATTGTATTTCAATTTAGATGTATAAGATCACAAGACGTTAAGGACAAATTTCCCAAATGATCGATATACTAGATCTAGTTGAAATCCGATTCATGTAATTACTTTCATTCTGCTTGACTGGAATGCCCCAAGTAGTGGCCTTGGGNAAAAAATTTATTATTTATGCCTATCCTATACATCATACTGATCGAAAGCTCTTAGCAAATAAATTGCATAGTTTCAAAAATAGACGTTAAATTTCCCGAAAAGCGGTGTAATCTGGATTAAAATTCCACCATATAATTCATTATGGATGAGTACCCTCTGGCCTCAATCTACAAAAAAATAAAGTTTCTTAATAATTCAGTTTGGGTGGTTACGCATCCTTGATTGTTTTTCCCCAGGGGTGATCAAATCGAATCAGGAGTCGTTGATTATTGAAAGAGTGTTCATTTGAATAAACGTCTCAAATCTAGAACCCCTTTAAAGTAACAAAAGAGATGAAGCCAAATCAAAGTGCTGCATTCTAGCATTTTGGCCCATGAAACATGTACTTTGGCCAGAACAGGACCAAAATTCTGAGAACTATTATAAGATTATATAACCTTTTAGTCATGAAAGATATAACGGACTGCGGTATACCATACGTGGCTTAACATACATTCAGTCCGTAAAAATTGAACCGTTGCTTTAGGACTTTAACACACTAAAACTAACGACTTCATAGTATCGCATAGTTGCTCATCATCTATTAGGGATTTCATCAATGGATTGCCTCATGGGGAAGAGAGGCGGGATACCGAAACCCCCCCAAAAAAATTTTCAGGCCCATATTTTCAAACTTATACGAGAGATGCTCCGATGATTCGGGTAGTATAGGTATGCAATGGGTGAAACCTTCCTCCTTATTGCGGAAACGACAGTTTATTTTGAAAAATTATACTTTCCTTAAAAAACCTGGCATTCTCGTTATTCTGCAAACCAAGAGATTGCTTCAGCAAACTAAACACATTGCGTAAAAAATTACCAACTGACGATTCAAAATTCTATTCGGGCATTTATTTTCTATATTTCTGAATGAAATGGAATCAAAAGGAAAAGTAGTAAAAAAAATTGTCCTTTTAACACAGCAAAAAAGCTTCGAGATACAGATTGGCTTAAATTAATTGACTTAATAAGTAATTAAAAGTCACAAATAAATTTATTCTAAGAATATATTCGCTTCTTTCCATAAACTGGATCAGCACTTTTTTATGTATCATGACAAATAAAACACTCTGTTCAAATAATCTTCTTTTATTTTTGTTGAAACGCGTGTTAGATTTTAGCGGAGGTTTAGAGGGAGTGGGAGTCCCATTCCTATCTTCATTGTTTATATGACTTTATTTCTGCTCGTTTTAGTTTTTAATATCGCTCTTAACTTTTTTTCAAACTTTTTTTTTTAATTTACACTGGTTGAAATAGGAGACCTAAAAGAATTTTCAATCTGTGTGATTGGAGTGTCCAAAGTGAGGCCCAAAGTGGTAGGCATGTCAGAAATGGTAGACATATTACATGTCACGGTGAACAGGTAAGGATTTCGAATCTCTCCATTCCAACGTCCCTCCACTTCAACTTAGCCTATAAGCTGCACAACTTTTACATTCTAAATTAATCGAATATAATACAGGTCAAATTAATACAAGCCTAAGGCTAACATCGTAATACAGAAGCCCAAATCAAAACATATTAAGTGCATAATTTGCAAATAGTGATAGATTTTCACTAAAGTTATACTTAGCATTTAAGGTTTCTCACCTTTCTGATTACCTATCTGAGGCTGATTGTATTTCAATTTAGATGTATAAGATCACAAGACGTTAAGGACAAATTTCCCAAATGATCGATATACTAGATCTAGTTGAAATCCGATTCATGTAATTACTTTCATTCTGCTTGACTGGAATGCCCCAAGTAGTGGCCTTGGGCCAATGATCCTTCAGTCACCCCTCCCCCAAACTCTACGTACATAGATAGGTCTTACCTTTTTCAATGCGAAAATAATTCTGGGAACAGAAAGGGGAAAATCCTATAGGATTATACTTCCAATCATTAGAAATCACTAGAATCGTAGCATAAGTATTGTAAATCAAACATACTAATTAAACATTTCACAAATTGTGTTTGAGTTACACCAAAATTAGTATTTACTGGTTTCTGACGTTGTTGATTACCAACGGGGGCTAATTTTGTAAATTAGGATTCCAAAAGCAAAATATACTACTTACTTATATTACTTAACAAAAAGTGTTCGAATTTAAAAAATAGGGTAGTAAAAAATGTTACAAATTGCTGATTACAACTATGAGGACAATCTGATATCTTTCTGAAATCAGAATCATTCAAAAATGTGTAATACATACAGCTGGAGAACCCAAAGTTGAACAATTGTGTCTATTCCCTTCTATCAACCCCCCCCCCATCCTCCTCAAGGCGGCCGGTATAGATATTGTTCTGCCTCTTTTGATTTATCATCATGTCAAAATGCTTAAATATTGATTACTACAAATCCCTTAGATTGCAGTATCACTGCCGTATACGAGAACATATCGAGTACATATTTCCCGAAATAAGTTTGATTTTCATCAAGGGTAATATTAAACGGGTTCTCAGTTTTTTTTTTTTTTTTTGCTTTTTCTTATTAAAAATCAGAGGCTGTATATTATGATATAACAGTAAAATATCAAAATACGTTAAGTAAAGTTCTTACAAACGGTATCTAACTTCAACCAATCGGCTTGCTGTTCAACAATCGGCGGTTCATATTGCAATATATTGGCTAATAGTTTTATGCAAGCAAATGTAAAGTAAACCAACATTACTGCAAATATGGGTCAATTTGCTGCCCCCAAAAGTCCCTTGAAAGGTTAAGAGTGTATTAATGCTTACTGAAAGCAAAATACGTTGTTTATACAGCTTTTTTTTATTTTCGGCGTAACGTTAAAAAATTATATATATAATCAAACTTCCAGGAATTCGTTTTTCGATATCAATGAATTTACAATAATCCGCTTACTTTAACCAGTCTAATACGCAGCACATTTTCAACGAGGTGTCTTCATTAGAAATCCATTCATTTCCAATGCATCGAACATCAGTTGGCTTCATTAAATTTTAATTTAAGCTAGATACTTGATTGCCAGTACACTGGAAATGAAACCCTAGCCTTTCTGGGGTTTTGAGAGATGCAACACCACCGTTTTTGTGGTAATTTCAGTTCCTTTTACGATTGACTTAATTGTTCGTTGTAATTATATTGCAGGAACAATACTTCCGTTTAATCTTGTGTCTAAAATCTAAAAGTGCTTCAGATACAAGATGGTGCTCTGACCCCATCGACAAAACATTTTCTTAGAATAATGCATAGAAAAACTTGCAAATCCGGCATTTCGTCATTAATCTGAAGTACAGTCATATGCATATGCACACATAAAACGAAAAAATAGTAAAAAAGAGAAAAACGAGGAGTATACAAGCCAGTGATTTTTTTTCCACAAGGTGTACTGAATTTTTAATGTAAGAAGTTTGCGTCGACATAAGAGGGCGAAGAATTGTGGATAAACATTTTCCCAGTCTGGAAGCTGGCGAACTATAAGAAACCACAATTGGGCACAGAGGAACTCCATCTTTGTGAATTCTTGGGAGACCATAGAATTTAAGAGCGGAGCACCCTTTAGGATAAAACTTTTTGTACATTTGTGGAGTAATGAGTCTTTCATTTTGTAAAATTCCCAGCTCTTTTCGTACTTCACGGGTGAACTTGTCGGTGGGGTCTGAATCTATAGGTTTATAAGTGTGAGTGTCGGACAAAATATCCGTAACTTTTTTGTTATATGAGATTTTATCAAGGATAACAATTTTATTCCCTTTGTCAGCCCTGGTGATAATGATGTCTGGGTTTTTTGTTAAATTTTTCAGAATTTGTGTTTCCCGAATTTTTGAATTAGAGGAATAAGGAGTGAAGTCAAGAAGATTCTTAACAACCTCCCCTCGAATTAAGTCTTGGTTTTCCACAATTTTTCACTGGCTTGTATAATCCTCGTTTTTCTCTTTTTTACTATTTTTTCGTTTTATTATGATCAGCCAGTGTGGTCTCAGAAATTATTTATATGCACACAGTTGTTGTTTGTGATTTCGGTTATGTTTCTGAATTCATTTTCTGTGTTTGGGACTAGGACAGAGGAACTGTTTCACATTTGCCTCCCAAATTTTATTAGTTTTCTCATAGCTAAAGAAATAAGAGTTACCCATTTGCTCCAATATTTTATTTCTATTGCATCGACTGCGTTTCCCTGTGTAATTTGAGTTACGGAAATCTATTGGGTTGGGTGAGTTAACACTGGATAGATATCACTGCTTATCCGAGCTCTTACTTGCTATTAGTTCAAAAGCGAAAAGAGTCAAATTAATATCTGGATCACTCTTTTTGCTTAACAATACATTTCCTAATAATAAAAAGTTAACTTCTGGGGGGAAATTTTCCAAGAAGAATCAAGATTAATCCCCATTGATATACATTATGCGATTATTTTCGGTGTCAATTTATGATTAAAACTCAACGATAAAGGGTAAAACAATTTTGGAACAGATTATAAATCTTCATTCAGTTACCTTGTATTATAATTATAATGGGTTAACTTAGGAACTCTTTGGTATTCTTTTTACCAATTTAAAAATAATCTTTGTCATTTTAGAAGTATTTTTTATAGAATTTAAAGAAATGTGATGTTGCACCCATGTGGCAGCTGTGTACCGTTGATTTTCGTATTCAGCACAGTCCGTTTCCTCAGATTGCACAATCAAACCTCCCATGTTTATTGATCACCTCCAACTTTAAATATCAGTATTTCTCTTTTGTGGCTCCTTGAATATCATTTACCTGAAACCCTGTTTTTGAATCACAAATCACATTTAATAGCCAGGAAATATTCTTAGGGAGGAAATCATTTATATGAAGCCACATAAAGAAATAAATTGAGATATATCTTTCAAGCTTAGGAGGGTAGTATGAACGCACCAAAAAGGAGATGCTTGAGTTCTAAAAATAAAAGAATGGGGCCGGAAAAGGGACAGTGACAAATCAAAAAGAGGGGGGGGGGGGGAGAAAACGCGCAATCCGACAATTTTTTTTTTTTTATAAAAACCTCAAAACCTTAGCGGTTTGAGTTAGGAAAAAAATAACAAAATACTTGCCTCCTGTCTCGTGACAATGAAAATTTGGATCAAGACCTTTCCTGCACATTTTAGTTACTTTTTCAACGTTACCAGATGTAACATAGTCCAAGAATCGCCGAAGATTGACCCGTGTATGTAGAGCCCGCAATGCCTTTTCATCCAAGTTCAGCATCTTGTAAACACGTCGCTTGTACTTGAGCTGAAATAATATTAAAAATAAGTAACAGCACCAAAAAATAAAGAATTTGTCTTTTTGATAAATTTAGCATAGCGAGAAATAAAGATAGACAACTAGGAGGAAAGAGCGACAGGAGAGGAAGATTTTGGTTTTTAGTTCAGACACTTTCGACTCAAAACTCTTAGAAATCCACCAAAGTTTCGTCCCTCATCACATCCAGGTGAAATATTTATCTTCGTCGTACAAGCTAAAACTCACTTTCGGTACAAACGCAAGGTAATCCCC
>JAQQPU010002640.1:3993-21443 GCA_029168905.1 Artemia sp. Kazakhstan ARC1039
AAAAAAAGAAAGTGGATAAGACGGTATTAGCTCGGCTCCTTGGTGGAGATTGTTTTCCAGATAATTTGAAATTACAATTTAACACAGGATATTTTTTATACGACAAAAATTCTATTACGTTAAGTTTCTTAAACAGTCTCCAATCTGAATACTGAACGCAAAAAAAAAAAAAAACACAACTGGCACAGCCACTTGGAGGGGTTAGGAGTGATTTGGAGGCTGTAAGCCTTCAAAGAATAAGCTTTTGGTTTTGTGCAAAGGAAGAGTGCGGAAATACTTCATCAAAAACAAGGAATAAATATTTACTTATTAATTTCCTTTTGTGCCATAAGCCGTCCAAAGGTCAAGACAAGCATATGCACGTTTCATTGTTCTAAAAAATCGTGCATCGGCTTAAAATCAATCTTCAGTAAATTACTTTTTGGATCGAGTTTACGGCAAAATTCACTAATTCTGAAAATTAGTTTTTCTTTTAAATAAAGGAAAGGAGCCGGAAAGGTGTCGACATATGTTTCCCCTCTGCACCGTTTTTTTTGGCACAAGAAGTATCAGCACTTGACCAGTATCCATTATCTGGAAATTTAAATGAGAAGAAAATCCGTTTTTTCATGATTGTTAGATTTTAATCAGTCATAGTTTAGGAGTACTAAAAAAGAAAACAAAAAATATAGGTGGTTCCATGGTTTCCATTGGATTACTGAAAAACAACAGCATATGTTATACAGCTACACATCCAAGATTTTGATTCGGAAGTGTCTAGGTGTGCGATTTTAATCAATGAAAATTAGGTTGTGAAGGTTGTGAAGAAATTTAGGTTGTTTCACTACATCACTGATGGATTATAAATGCTATGCAGACTAAACCCAGGATTTTCTATTGGACTTAAATGGAGAACGAGCAGCCTCTCTCCTCTCTTAAGTCCATTCTCGTAGTAATATATCCCTTTTTTACAGCTTTATATGGTGAGAAGCACAGCCGATTAGTTTCAGGGATAAAATTTAGCTGTTTGAAAAGCGATACATAACCCCTGTCCTTTTTTTTCTTTTTTCATTATTCCCGTCACTATATGTCCAGAAAGACCACGTAATTTATTATACATGTACTTTAGCCGTATACGAGTGTATGCAACCGTTGGGGTATGAGTACGTGGTTGCATATGTACTCTTACCTTCTGGCGATTGTATAAATACAACGAATTCAACACAACAAAATAATTCACATTTATAGATCCCAGCTAAATAGGTGATGTTTAACTAACATGTCTCGAACGCCATCTCGAATTGGCTGAGATCTTTCAGAGGAGGTGATGGGGAGTTCCCAGTCTGGATTTAAGTTAAACGAAAATTGAGACAAAACACGTAGCTCACATTTGATTTGAATCCAGGCAGGGCTACTCAGGAAACTCCAAGGGTAATACCTAAAACAATGAGTATATTTTTATATTTTGAATTTTTATTATTTTTATATGTTTATATTTTATTTTTAATATTCTTGTATGTATTTTATTCTTACATATTTTTGTATTTTTATGTTTAAATAAAACAATGAGTATATTTTACATTTTCATATAAACACTTTATTTTGATTCGAACAACAAAAAAGGAAGTAGCTACCTAAACACAGAGGTCCATTAAAGGGGGAATGCTTCAACACGTTTTTTTTCCCATACTTACTCGAATTTACTCCGAATTTTGCCTTGCTTAACAGAATTAAGGTGAGTCTAAAAATAGAGGTTTAAATGAAACGCTGAATGTTTTCCTCAAAGAGAAAAAAGAAAATACATGAAAGGTTTGAAACAATGAAGGCCCTTAATGGCCAATTTATGGGCGTATAAGTGAAAGTGGGCTTCATTTCAGGGGTGAGGGCGGAACACTGACGGGTGCAAGAGCCTTCCTCTTTGGGTTAGGATAATACGCTATAATAAAGTGTGGCTGATAGGTGTTATTGAAAGCGAATGTTATGATAGCATCAGGTGGCCGGGAGATTTCTCAGGATAAGTTTGCAGCGATAGGTAGGGCGTTAAATTGTAGGATATTAAAGAATAGTTATTATATAAATCTATAAACGTTGTTAAGATGTCCATTTACTTATTTATTACTCCCAGGGCCGTATCCAGGGGGGGGGGGGGGTTTACCCGGTTTGAACCCCCCCCCGAAATTTTTGACCGAGTCGAAAATTAGTCTAAAAAATACCTGTAAAGACAAAACCTTACCAGAAAAAAAATATGCTCCCACACTAAATCCTATTGCATTTTGTGGGTTAACGGTTCTGATCAGCTTACGCAATTAGGTAACCGTAGGTAACCCCATGTTCACCTGACCTTGCATAGTAAATTAGGGTTAATAATATGCGCTCTGATCAGCTTACGCAATTAGGTAACCCCATGTTCACCTGACCTTGCATAGTAAATTAGGGTTAATAATATGCGCTCTGATCAGCTTACGCAATTAGGTAACCCCATGTTCACCTGACCTTGCATAGTAAATTAGGATTAATGGGCGCTCGAGGCATGGTATAAGAGAGTGCAAGATTGTCAGTTCAGTTCAATTTCGGACTTGGAAGAGCGATTTTCAACATGAAGAGGAAGTGTGACATTACGTCGTTTTTCGCGCCCAAGCGGACCAGGGATGTTTCTGACAGTGGCATTAGCAGGACGTCATTGGAGCATTCATCTACACCTGTGGATCCGAAGGGCACTGGAGCCATCGTTGAAGCTTCTGAATCAAGCACACTGGAACCAACCACGACGCAACACGCACTTGCACCAACCCAGTCTTTGTCGTTGTTTGCAAATGACATCGGTCGTTTTGTCAACAAATCATCCAGTCTCGATTCAAATTCTAAACTTCGTTTGCTGAAGAGCCCTTGGACTCCAGATGTCTCCTACATTTTTCCAGTATCCGAAAAACGGAAGCTGAAGTTTCAGTTAACTTGGCTCGCTCGTTTCAGTTGGTTGTCCTACTCTCCGTCTGAGGACGCTACTTTTTGCAGATTTTGCGTTCTGTTCTCGTCAGAGACAGCTGGCAAAGGCTGCCACCAGCGCTTTGGGAATCTGCGGATCAAACGGCGGACGTCTCGAATACCGAGCAGCTGTCTGTTTGCGTCCGCTACACTTTCAAACGGAACTTGCATGAGGACTTCCTTGGTTTTACCCCAGTTTCTGATTTGACTGGGCAATGTCTGGCTTCATCAATGCTGCAATTTCTCAAAAGCCATGGTCTTAATCTGAACAAGATGGTTGGTCAGGGATATGACGGTGCAGCAGCGATGAGTGGGCATCTTAGGGGTGTCCAGGCTGTTATACGTGAAAAGTATCCGAAGGCGCTTTACGTCCATTGTAGTGCGCACAGTCTCAACTTGGTCATCTATTCTGTATGCTCTATTCTGGCGTTTAAACATTTCTTCGGTGTCTTGTCACAAGTCTGCAGTTTTTACCATACTTCCCCACTCAGGACACAGAATTTAAAAGAGAAGATCAACGAAATACTACCGGATTCGAAGAAACATACTTTAACCGGACTCTGCGAAACAAGATGGGTGGAGCGCCACGATTCAGTCGTGCGTTTTCTTGAGCTGTACCGACCAATCCTGCGATCCCTGGAAGCTCTTGAAGAGAACGGACATGCAGAAACTTCTGCAAAAGCGGCGCAGTTGCTGGACACGATGAACCAGTCGCAATTCGTTGTGTGTCTCCATGTGGTCAAAGAGCTTTTCTGCCTTACGCTTCCATTGTGCAAGACTCTTCAGTCAGTTGACTGTGATTTGGCAGCTGCATGCAGGCTCGTGGAAACTGTCCTTTCAAAAACAAAGGAAATGCGAGGAAATGCTGCTACTGCTTTCACGTCTATTTTCGACGAAGTTCAGCGTTTTGCCACCGACTTAGGACTGGAGATGACTCGTCCAAGGACGAGAGGTGGCCGGAGTATGCACGCAGACGATCCAGACCTTCTCAACCACTATAGAACCTCGCTCTTTATTCCTTTCTTGGACCAATTCACTTCCGAGCTGAAACAACGATTTGTGCTTCACCAGAAACTGCTGTCAAATCTCAGCGTCCTTTCTCCTGCCAAAATTGTTTCGGTCGATCTGAAGGCATTAAACCTGGAGTCATTGGTTGAATTGTATGGCGATATTCTTCCCGAGCCAGACTGTCTGAAGCAAGAAATTGAACTATGGCGCATCAAGTGGGAGAATGTTCCGGTATCAGAGAGGCCTACTTGTGCTGTGGCCTACTTGTGCTAAGGCCTACATTTTTTCCAAATGTTTTTCTTCTTCTGGCTGTTCTTGCGACGTTACCTGTTAGCACTGCTACTCCGGAAAGAAGTTTCTCAACGCTCAGAAGGCTCAAAACGTGGCTGAGAAATTCAACAGGAGAAGAACGATTGAGTGGCTTAGCCCTCCTTGCAGTCCATAGGGACGTTGACATCTGCCCTGACAAGGTCATCGACATTTTTGCAGGGAAGAAAAATCGTCGCCTGGATTTCGTTTTATAGATATTCGCCCTTACTTTTAGCTAAAAAAAACAAAAAAAAAACTAAAAAATATATAGACTACTTCTAGCCTACTATTTGACTTCTTTTTGCGCAAAAAAAAAAAAAAAAAAAAAAGCTTGTAGTATTTAACTGTATGTAAATACTTGGTCTTGTTTTTGCGTTACTAAAAAAGAAAAGAAAAAAACTGCCCCTTATAGATACGAAAGTATGCCTAGTGGACGCGTCCTCGTTCGCAAGGGGCGGACTAACGGTCTCGAGCTAACGTAATGTTGCTCGAGGATGTTAGACAAAGTCCACGGGAAAAAATCGGGTAAGCCCCCCCCCCCCGAACAAAAATCCTGGATACGGCCCTGATTACTCCAATAATATTTGAATAGTAAAAAAATACACCGTACAAGTTTTTCAATCGGTAGGTCCTGATTCTTCTGTGGGTTGCCAAAAATTCAAAAAGATAAATAGTCACCGTTTACTCCCTCCCCCACTTTTATATATAATATACCTCTAGTTAGGCCTAAGTCTTTGGCTAAATATGCACGCATATTTGTGAATATGACTTATTCTAATGTCTATTTAAATTCTTTCCATATACTTTCCTCTTTTTTTTACACTCCTCCAACTGAAGTTTTGTAAAACTTCAAAGAAATGTACAAATAGTGAATTATTGCTATGATCATGAATTATTGTAAAGTTATTCTAATAAGATAATACATTCTATTAAAAATTCTAATTTGATACATTATTACAATAATAATTCTAACAAAAAGAATTCGAAAAACAAAGAACACTCCATACGGCAGACACATCTACGTACAGCCCTCCCCTCCCCCGCACTCATAGCCACAATTATTATAGTTATTTATCTTTTGATTAATTATTAACAAAAATTAAGTAGCCGAGGAAAACAAATAAAGAAAAAATAAACAAAAAAGAAAACAATAAAAAACACGATTATTAAAAATAAAACACTTTCCAAGACAGTAGAACGGCATCAATACTACTAGCACTAACCAATCATCACAGCAAAACACCCCATGCGGCAGACCTATTTCCCGTATATCCCCCCCCCCCCTACCGCTTCAGAGCTAAAATTATTATTGTTGATTAATTTCAACTACCTAATAACAAAAATTAAGCAGCCGAGGAAAAGAAATAAAGAAACACAAGAAAAAAAGAAAAATACATAAAAGGAAAACACTATAATTAATAATAAAACGCTTTCAATGTCACTGGAACGGTATCATTATTACCAATACTAGCCACTCATCCCAACAAAACACTCCATACAGTACATATCTGCGTAAATCCCCCCCCCGCGCCCGTATTCAGACCTACAATTATTGTTGTTATTTATTTTTTAACAAACTAATAACAAAAGTAAAAATCCTTGAAAAACAAATAATGAAAAGAAAAAACACAAAAAAAAGAACAACATTATTATCTAAAATAAATACTTTCAAGACAGTCGTACGGAAACTTCATTATTGCTGGTATTCGAAAGATTTCTGCTTAGCACGTAACTTCACTAAAAACTAAGTTCATTTCGAATTGTGTCTTCTTATTGCAGTACCAAGGAAAGGAGAGAAGAAGGAATTTGTGATACCGGAAATGCTGAATACGAAAGAAGAAATATCTTCCTTTCTTATCAGAGGAAGAAACCCAGAAAGGCATTAACCTGAAAGGTTGCAAATAAGCTGAAAGTAATTTGCATAAATGATTACGATTATATTTGCCAGTATTTCCAGTAATTCTCGAGTAACCAACCTGATTCTTCATCCTGGAATCAGAAATTAGCCAAAAAGGAAAAATTTAAATTTTTGTTATGGGAGAGTGGTTTACCTTTGACCAAGCCCGTACCCACGTTTTTTTTCCGGAGGGGGTTTTACCCAAAAAATTTTCGGGGGGGGGGTATAAAAAAAAACTCAAAAACGCATACAAAATTTATTTATATCCATTTTTGTTGCGTTTTTTACGAGTCAGAAAACATTCCGGGGGGGGGGGGGGTCCAACCGGGTTAACCCAACCCCCCCAGGGATCAGCCCTGCCTTTGACCTATTTACGTCCTTATTTCTTTATTTGCAAATCTTCCTGCAAAAAAAAGTATTAGAAATATTTAATAAAAAATTTCAACTATTTTGCTACAACATATATTTTTTATAAAACTGTACTTGCATATGTTTTTATATGATTTTACAAAAAAAAAATATATTTAGGACCAAGGTGCACTACAGCTGGTGGTTCTTGGGTAAGTGAACCTTAGACCTATAGGTTAAGAATAAGTATAATATATAGCCAAGCATAAAACAGAAGTTTAGTTTTATAAAAACAGATTGTTAACATGGAAAATCTTTATAAGATAAAAAAATTAATAGAATTGTATAAAAAAGTTATCTTAAAAGTCAAATTTTTTATCCTACTCTAAAGCTTGAAAGATCCAGACCGTCAGACAATTTCTCAAGTTGACGTCGAGACCGTCTAGACATTACTGGATGTAGCAACTTTGTCATTATGGTCAAGGTCATATGTCACTGGGTCTTCTCAGATAAACTTCTGTCTGTTCCAGGTCCTCCTTTAATATTTCATTTCATAGACTTTATTATGTTTTGCAAGAACTTCAACTGCACAAAATTTTGTGTTTTTCTTCCAACAGAACGTAACCAACACAAAACTTTCAGCCTCAATATTTTGATTATCGGGATTCTCAAATTCTGTAAAATCTTCCCCTGAACACCCGAAACCTTCACACTGAACATCTTTAGCACCCTCAACGTCTGTGTTCGACCTTGAGTTGTACAACACTTTCTTTCTTGCTTTTGTTTTATTTTACCCCTCCGTTAGTAGGCCTATTTTTCTTTTTTCAAAGCTCTGCTTGCTTTTTTAAAGCTCAAATTGAGTTCTTTCAGGTATATTGGTCAAAACACACAATTTAACTTTTTTTTTCTTCTTTTTTGGGTTTTCTTTCCTGGCATTGCCTTTGGGCAAGGCGTAATAAAGGATGTAGGATAAGGATGTATTATTTTTTCTAAATAGTCCTGCCGTATATATTTTTTTACATGTAAAAGAGTTAGGCGTAGACAGCAATTTTTGAAGCATAATTTACTCTGAGTCTGGAGTACACAGTTTACAGAATAATATTCTATGAATGCATACAAGTAAATGGTGTACATTGGATTTAGGTTCAAGGTACACTACTTTAGCTTGGACCAGGGTGCACCATTTTGGCACCCCATTAAAAATGGCCGACCAGAGATTGTAAGTTAACTTTATGCTTTATTCAAACAGATATTCTTGTAATCAAATTATGCCGTATTAAGATGAAGCTAACTTTTTAATTTATGAAATCAATAATTATGAAACTATATATAAATAACAAACGTAAAATAATTACTTTTAGGCTGTCAAAACCTTCTGTTATTTAACAATCAACAAGTACAGATTCTACAACAAAATCCATCTCAAATGCATGCCTGGGGAAAAGACTAAACTATAAACTCAGTTATTTCTGTCTCTTCAAAGATGGTGCTGCTATCAGCATAGGTCCAAGGTACACTACTCTCCCCTAATATTAAAGTCCAACTACAATAAAAGGATCTAAGAGGGGGACAGACAATAACTTATAATGACCCCTCCCATGAAGTTCCCACTTCCTTTAAAACTCTTCCCATGTGAGAAGGTCCTGCTGCTTGTTTAATCCTGGTGAACTGCCAAAAGCACAACTTTTGTACCATATCCTTAAAAGTACGTACATTATGTAAATTCGTAAATCATGTTTTACAATAATTCGTGACCTCTTCCCACACGATCTGAGGACTTTTTGCTTTTGAGTTTAACTCAGGTACATGGCAAAAAAACACAATTTTTGGTAGTCTATCCGAGAAAAATCCAAAAATTACCATGTCACTTAATTACGTAAATCAGTAAGTCATGGCAAAATCGTCTGCAGCCTTTTCTCATCCCGTTTGTGGACTTCCTATTTTATATTTAACCCATCTGCATTGCCACGACGCATATCTTTAGTAGTCTTTCAGTAAACATCTGTCATTTAGGTTACAACACAAATCCGTGTTGCAACACATCTTACAAAAACATCTTACAACACAAATCCGTAAATCACATTTTGTGGTCACTTTTAAAACGTGTTCTAATGATCTCAGCCTTCCTTTCTTTGCAGATCAAGACAGTGGGAAACCTTACCAAAGTTTTGGTTTGACATATAACCACTCACAAGAACTCCTAACACCTTAGGCAATTACTCTGGAAACACTACCATATCGTCACAAGATTAGGTTAGGTCTAGCATATTTATATCTAAGATGTTTGAAGCACTCACGTTTTTAATCCATTGACAAATGTTAGTGCCATGAGATGTTTAGTACAAGCTATTTACATTGACGCATTGATAATGAGACAGAGGAGCTTACCATTTCTGAACTGTCTCCGTTGCTGAGCATAAGACTTCAAGCCAGAGGTGTAATGCCTGCTCATTTAGCCCCAAACAAATAAGACTGCGCAGCTTAACGTCCATCTGAGCATGAACTGCATCGTGCGTTATATTAACAGCTTGAATACATCGATATAAAAGCTAAAAGAAGAGAAAAAAGGTATATTGGTAATTACTTTGCAATAAGTAAATGAAGAAGGTTATTACCGTAAATATATTCTTTCTCTTTTTGATCCAGTTATATAAGACTAGGCAGCTAATTGTTTCTATAATAATAAACCGTGGAGTTATATTAACAGCATGAATGCATCGAAAGGTAGAATTGATTATTGATTATTAGATTTCATTTTGGTAATAATTTTCCAAAATGAAAAATTTCACAAAAATTTTCTCTCTTTCTCTCCCTTCTGCCGTCATTTTTGAAGGGAGAAAATAATCACATTGCCAGAATAACTTTTCACAAATTTATCCGGATACTTATCCGTAATAAAATAAAAATAAATAAAAGGAATTTCCTTCCCTTCGTTCTTTAACCTTTACGCGAAAATCATAGCAAATTTTTGGTAACTGGAAACCGCTGTACATAACATATGTTAAGAAAATGCCAAAGAATTGTAGATTGACAGAAACTTTTGAACTTATATAAGTTTTTTTTAAGCTATAAGTAAAAAATATTTTGTCTTTACCAAATGAAACTAGTTTGTTAAGAAACACTCAGTTCATTCAATGACTTTTGATAACATTTGGATTTGTCCAAGGCTTTGTCCAGTACTGTTAATAATGAAAATTGCGTGACCTGTTTTATGAAATTAAGATCAAAGATCAATGCATAAGGATTGACAGTCAAATAGAAAACATATTTTTTAATTTCTAATATTTTATTTATTCTACATGATATTTTTGAACTTAAATTTGAATAATATACGCTGTACGATGCCTGAAATACTTGTGAAACTAAGGATTTGATAAAAAAAAATATTTGTTTAATCTGGTCTTTTAAATAAAATTATTTATTCTGGTCTTTTATAAATAAAAATATTTATTTATTTATAAAAAAAATATTTATTTATTTATAAAAAAAATATTTATTCTGGTCTTTTAAATCTATTCAATAATACCTAAACCGGAATACTGAAATGCCAGAAATACCTAACCCGGAAACGTCTAGGGTAATACTGTATCAAAGACTTTAGCAAATAATTTAGCTTTAGTATTCTCTATAGTTTACAAAAACCAGATATCCTTGTGTGACCTCACTTTAAAGCTTATTAAGCTGGAATGAAATATTTTTGGATTAAAAAAATTTAAATCTGGATTTCAAAGGTCGAAACAGTAGCAATGAAAATGACAGTTTTAAGGATGAATTGGTGCAATTTCAAAACACGCCAGTGACGGTGGAAAGTAAGGCAAATAAAAAGAATATTCTAGCGTAGTTCAGCGTAGTTTTGTCACTATTGCTGGGGATCTACTGGTGATTGTATGCTTGATGATACCAAGAGTCTGGTTAACCCATGCTACTTCAGGACAGGTGTGACAGGTGTGGCCCAATTTTGTTTAAGCTGGCGTCTGGCAGCACTGAAAACAAACATGTGCTTGGATAATGAAATTTAATAGCAAAAGCTTTCAAAATCTCATTTTGATTAAATAACAAACGAAGATTAGTAATAAAAAAATTATCATTAGTTTCACTTTATTTATTTTTTTCGCTTCTATTGTATCTAGCTTGCTACTGAACAGATTCAGTCCTGAAGAGCAGAACTAGATTGAAAGATTTGGCTTTCCTTTTTCTTATTTTCCTTTACTATTTTATTTCATATTATCTTTGACTGAGACCATCCCAACCAACCGTTAGCTACAACCAGCTTTAGCAAGCCGTAGAGATACCCTAACAGAATAAAAGGATTAACAAACTCTACAGTAGTAAAGAATTTAAAATACTAAACGAATTCTTTTGATTATTTTTGTATTTATGTGTTATGAGCCGAAAGTAAAAAGAAAACACGAAACAAAAAAAACATAGCAAATGAACGAATAAAATAGTTTTTCATCAGTAACATAATTATGTACACTCGGCTGACCTTCCTTTGAAAAAAAAGGAGTAATTCTACTTCAGGATCATTCTTTTAATTAAACGCCTTTTTAAAACCCGTTAAATGTCAAGATATGTTGAATAGAAAATTTATATATGGCGTTTCGGATCCAGTATAATTTTTCGTAAGCCATTAGATGCCACAAAGTCTCATAGTCTAAGTGCATGACCGCAAAAAACCGGCAGTTTTTTCCATAGTATTCGTTCACAGATACTACACTGGAACCTCGCTAGATTTGAAATGTTTTTCTCTTCCGCTGGGCAGTAAATTTCTTAAAAATTTTATTTTTTTTAGGGGTTTTGTAAAAAAAAAACTGTCTGAGATTTTTTTGCAATATATTGCACAAACCCACTAATGAAAAAGCAATTGTACATATTTAGTACATTTTGGCAGTGGCTTTAATGGCATTACCAAGTTAAAGAGAATAGAAATTTTTTCTAAATAGGCCCATGAAAGCTAAAAAAGCCAACATTATTTTCTTAGGAAAACCAGAAAATCTCCAGACACTAGTAATCTTTACCAGCGAATTTTTTATATGTTTTACAGTTTCTTCGAATACAGTTTCTACAGCTCCTATGAAAAATATGAACAAAAGTGCATAAGTATAAAATAAGAGCAGGTGCTATTTATTTTTACAAACTAAATGTTTCTGTACTTAGAGGCTATTCTATTTTTTTTTAATATTGAATGGAGATAATGCGTATTTTCATATTTAAGCTGTGATTTATACGACGCTACAACAGAAAAGAGAAGTACACGAAAACTAAATTTGGGATTAGAATAAGGGGATAAAACTCAGTTTAAAGTTTTCCAAAATTTTATTTTTATTAGGGATTTTGTCAACAAATTCTAAAAACAAAAAATGCCAATATCCCGCGCTATAAACAAAAAAGGTACAGATCAGTATACATCAAAATTTGGGTTTAACAACGCGTTGGCATCGAACCGAAAATTGAGATTTTCAGGAGAATTCCCTAATGATCTGACGTAGATATTATAAGGAAAGAGTGAATATGACATTTCACCATCTGACATTTAATAGGATTCCGGTTTTTCCGTAGGCATTTCGTATATTCCGGAACAGGAATCTACGGAAACAAATTCCGTATTCCGTAGAGACCCGTTTGTCGTATTTATATTTTTCCCATAACAACGTTCTTTTGTCCGTAGATATACATCAAATCTATGCAAAATCTGTAGAGTAGAAACACTGTTCAGCATGCCGAACTTTTTCAATAACGAATCTCCGTCTCAGTTCTCTTATGCAATTGGTCGACTTTTCTGATTTTACGGGAAATTAAACACCGTTTTTATTTTCCCTGGCCCACCTGAAAATTAGCGGGGACACATTATTGACAGTATGATCCGCTGTCTGTGCTATATTAATGCTATATTGGTGTCGTTCAATACACTTCGGATCAATACCTTTGTTAACTACAAGATTGAACTGCAAGCTCCAAAAAGATATCTTAACGTCATCGTTCATAAGACAATCATGTGCCACAAAACAAGGATTAACTCCTCAGATAAACCAGAATAAAACAATTCGTGCATCGTGAAAAACCAAATGAAAAACAAAATGTTTTCTCATTTTATTTTAACAAAATACTTCACTGAACGATACCCCTAAAAAACTGCACCTCTCATTAGTTATTGTTAACGCGTAGATACTCTAATATAAGTTAACAATACCTTTGGTCCTCAGTTTTATAGATTATGAGCACGCGTTCGATTCTGTTGATAGAAGAGCTTTAGTAAAGGTTTTATCCTTGTATGGTATACCAGACAAATACATTAAAGTGATTAGTGCTATGTATGAGAATAACACTGCTGCGGTTAAGGTAGGAAATGAGGTTAGCAGCTGGTTTTGTATTAAATCAGGAGTTAAGTAGGGTTGTGTTCTATCCCCCTTAGTATGGATTATTTTGATGGACTTTGTTTTAAGGAGCACAGGAAAGGCAATGGGAGACCACGGAATCAAATGGGGAGGAAAAAGTCTCCTGGACTTGGATTATGCTGATGATTTAAGCATCCTAGATGAAAGTGTGAGCAAAATGAATGAAGTTTTAGAGGTTTTGCGAGTTCAGGGTGCTAGAATTGGTTTGAAAATTAATGTTAGGAAGACTAAGTCACTAAGGCTAGGAATAAGTGAAGATGAAAAGGTAACGTTGGGTAATGAAAAGATTGATCACGTGGGCAGCTTCACTTACCTTGGTAGTATTATTAGTAAAGATGGTGGGAGCAGTGAAGATGTTAAATATAGAATAGCCAAGGCTCAGGGTGTTTTTTCACAGTTAAAAAAAGTCTGGAAGAATAGGAAGATAAGTCTGCAAACCAAGATTAGAATATTAGAAGCTACAGTGATGACAGTGGTCAAATATGGCTCTTTAAGCATGGACGCTCCGAAAAGCGGACGAAGATTTGCTAGATGTTTTTCAGAGAAATTGCTTAAGGATTGTAAATAATTTCTTAGACCACACTGCTTTTCCATTTACAAAAAATTAAACAAGAAAAACGGGTTTTAATTTCTATAAAGCAGTGAATACAACACATTTAATTAAACACAAATACTCCGAATATTTCGGCCCCACATCCGGGAGCCTTTTTCAACGGAAAAAAAAATTCTTACATAAACTTAAAAAACATACTAAACAAAACAAAAGAAAAATATAAATAAATAGGAAAAGAAAACTCACGTATTAAATAAACAAACTCCATTCAGTTTGTTTATTTAATATGGAGTTTGTTTATTTAATATGTGAGTTTGTTTTATTACCTTTGTACCACAGCATAAATACTATACAGTATGAAAAATTTGTTCATAGGACACATTACATCGCACACAAAGGTAAGTTTCCCTTTTTGTCAATGGTAATAGCTTCAGTTGCTACTTGGTAATTTGTCATTCCCCACGCATGAAGGCGGAGTCACGAAGAAATGTGCGAGACTGACCTGGCCCAAAAATTTTTAATGGAGACGATAGAAATTTCCCCCACTGTATAATATATTATGCTGTGATTTACACGACGCTACAACAGAAAAGAGAAGTACACCACAACCAAATTTGGGATTAGAATAAGGGGATAAAACTCAGTAAGCTTACTTCTTCGGGAGTAAGAACCTTGCCATCTTCATCAAGCCGAAACGTTTTGCAAAGAACGAGCCTGCTATAAACTGAGTTGAAATCCTTTTCAACTTGACGAACGGCTGCTTCTTCCAAAAACAGCCAGGGATGACAAGGGGTACCTAAAGTGATTCTCAAATGAAAATACAAAAAACATTAATTATTCAAGCATCGATATTAGTAGACAGGTGTAAACTCAAAAGTTAGCATGTTCCCCAATTTTGATATACCCAATTTTATACAGCATGGTGCTTGTCGTGCACCGTTCCTTCTCACTTTTCAGAATTCTCTGACGAAAACTAAACTACACCCTGAAAAACAATGCATTTTGCAACAACGGTCGTGTGAGTCATGCTTTCTGCTTTCGCAAATCCTGCTTAAAAAAGTAAAAAAAGATCCTCTCTACTCTAGTGCACTGTTTTACTTAGAGCAAGCTATCTCTCCTATCTTAATGTTATAATAAATGTTTTGATTAGTCTATTACTCTCCACGTGCCTAAAAACTAACATACATGACATATAACTAAATATATGAAACTTCGCATTTATACGCCTCTTCCTTAAATAGGAGATCTTAATGATAATAATTGGAATACAACTGGTACATAATTTATTAAAATTTCGGAATATAATTGCAAATATAATTTGGAGTACATTTGCAATACATTATAAATCAAGTCGAAATGAATTCAAAACTTAAATAAGCTAATTGTACCTAGGATTCAATTTCAAGGTGTTAGGCCTTACCGTGCCAGCGAAACTGTACTCTATAAAAAAAATATGCAATGAGTCATCGCAAAAACAGAGTACTACAAATATAGTATATAACGTTTTACGACCACAAGGTATATAAGCTAAGGAAATCTGGAAAAATAAAAATAAAAACGTCATTGAATACATGAAAACATCAAGAAGTTTCGTAAAGGCACAACAAAAAATTAAATAAAAACGCATTGTTTTAAAGATTAAATTTTTTCGGTGATTAAAACCATGAGCAGCACAGTGGCAGGTCCAGGGGGTGAGTGGGACACGCCCCCCCCCTAACGTGGTCTAAAATAGTGTAGTTTACTTAATTAACGCAAGTTCGCGGTAATTAAACTTGCTCCTAGCGCAAGTTTATCGGATCAACCTATTTTGCGCCATCCTCCACCCCTAGAAAAAATTCTGGATCTGCCCCTGGAGCAGCATGCAAATGTTTTAGATAGGGTACCTCTTTTAGAGAGGTGTGTCCCGAATACGCCACCATACACATAACTTTACATCAGAGAAGGGTCTTAGCACAAAGCCTTCGTTACTTGAAGATGTCTTCGTACTGCAATATAAATAAAATGTACACCCACCGAAAATATCACTGAAAATGCCTAAAAATTCGCCAAAGAACAAAAAATAAGGGCTTCATAGGATATAAGCATTTTTTGTAGTTTGAAAACTGAGTTTCTCAGAAATCTTCTACTTTTTGTCTACTTTGTTGACCCTCTTAAAGTGGGTTAGCTTTTATTTTTCAATTCTATATGTAAATTCGCTTTGGAATAGCTGTATATAAGAGACTCGAGTAGATCGACACAAGGGTTGAAGGACCAATCTACCCGACTTAGCCAGCTGAGGAAGGCAATGCAATATTAAAACTACAGTATGTCATTCACGAACCAAAGCCCGAATGGAGTGAAGTGAAGGACCATGTGCGAGGGACGAATCCCTAAGTTCAAGTCGAACAATAGGACCCCACATGGACCAAAATCTCGAGAAAACCGAGGTTTTATTCACAACATCATATGTCTGAGTTCTGTCAGATCTATTTCAAGACCCGAGCCCTATCTGAGCAAAGTCATGGCCCCTTAGTGAGGGCCGTACGAAGTACCAAGGCCTATACTGCCCAATACGGGAAGCAAAAAGAGAGGAGGGAAGCGGAAACGACAAAAAACCATAAATCCAACGTTTTTGATTAGCATATTATAGAAGACGCAGGTAGGTCTATCAACCACAATACATTTAATAACTACTTTAGATTTTTAAGGACAATAAAAAAATCGAATATTTTCCGAGAAAGCTTCAGTGCATGGAGTAGACCACTATAGGCAACAACCAAAAAAGAAGGGGGACACAAAAGTCCGTTGTCTTAAGCAACGGAGAGAAAAAAGCTTTTGAATACGAATTGTGGTCAGAACAAGTCAAGTCAAAAATAAAAGACAGAATGATGCATTACCTTTTCATTAAGGGTAAATAATCACCTTCCGGTCTGTTTCTGCTGATCCCTGAATGAAACTTCCAGGAATCAGCCAAACATCAAATCCTAAACATCTCTGGAAGTTCCATTGACTTAGCTGAAGTACTTATCTTAAAATATTAAATATAGTTTATCTGGAAAGCACTTGTTTACCTGGCTATTAGAAAGTAAATGCCAAGAATGGAAAAAAGAAAAATGTTTAATAGCAATTCACAAATTAAAACTTATTAGTATTTGATTACTATATAAAGTTACAGTTTACATATTTCAATTTACGGCGAATAAATCCAGTATCTACCTAAAATTTGCGGTTTTTAAGTACATACTTACCAAAAAGAAAAAAAAAAAAAAAATGATACCCGAAAATTATCAAAGCCAAATTACTTCGAACAAGTCAAAAACAGACAAGAGATTTGCTAAAAATAGGGAATATATATACACTAGGGGAATTGGACCAAAAAGAGAAATGCCATCTCTTTTAACTAATAAAGATAAATCGTTTCCTTCTTCACAATTCCTTTTCTTTTGGCTTCACCATTGATTTCGTTTTTCCTAAATTTACAAAAACAAATAAAACATTTTTAAAGAAAAAGTAAAACAAAGCCAATACCTAAAATTTTTGGCTTTTTGAGTCCATACTCCAATACTTGCTTCACGGCAGGACAAAGGCATCCTCTGACAAAATCGGCTATTTTCTCAGAAACTGAGTCATCTCCGGCTTTGCAATACTGCTTACTTCGCTCATCTAGAAGCTGAACGAACTTGGCTGGAAACCACCCTCGTAGCCCATTTAATTCTCCTACCCAACAGTGTTCGTCCTTCCGACTTACTATTGTAATTATATCATTTCGCTTAAATCCAAGTTCGTCTTCCTCCGTACGCTCGAAGTCTAAAATAAAGTATATTTCACCAACAAAGACGTAAGATCTACATTGTCAATTGCACCCGTTCAGAGGACAATTTAACTAACTCAAAAAACAAATATGATATGCAATTAGAAACGAGAGTTCATTACTGATCTTCATTTTGATGTACCCATTATTCAAGGGCGGATCCAGGATTTTTTTTCGGGGGGGGGGGGG
>JAQQPU010002640.1:21843-49282 GCA_029168905.1 Artemia sp. Kazakhstan ARC1039
TAGAATACAAACAAAGAGAGTCAGACGTCCGGATTTTACCCTAGAATTCAAACAAAGAGAGTCAGACGTCCGGATTTTACCCTAGAATACAAACAAAGAGAGTCAGACGTCCGGATATGGCACATCCACTTCTGAAATTATCCGATCAACTAAAATTAAATGTACCTGTTTGGAAACATCTCCGTCTCCATTCTCCGACCAAAGCCCCCATTCCATTCACCTGACATCATATATGAATGCAAAATTGCCTTAATCTGTCCCATCCACGAACGCCTATCTTCAGTCACTGTGATACCCAAAATATTTCGATACCTGCTTATGTGCTGAATATGGAAAATCTTGTGTGCATTTTATAAAATTTTTCACTTTGAAGTTTGATTAAATATTATACCAGATGCCTATATTTATTAGCTCGTACTTGGCAACAGTGACATTTAACATGAATGGCATTTGAAATATTCACTGCATATTGATGTTAAATAGCAGATTCAATTCTTTTTGTTCCTTTATTTCACTTCATCTCTTTATAACATTGGATGTATGCCAGTGATGATAATAGATAAAGTCTGTTCATTTAACTTACATAAACAACAAGGCATCATTAGCGCCAATTAGTACAAAGAAGGGAGGTTCTGAATGGAGGGTACGGTATTGGAAGACACTCTAGTAAAGGTTCAAAATTAGAATTTTTAGCATTTTAATACTCTTAACAAACAACATTTATTAGAACATTTATTAAGGCTTATATTTATGATTTTCAAAATCTGCTTTTATTTAAAATCGCTACTTTGATTTAAATACTTCACCTGAAACCAACTCCCATGCAAAGATTTCATTTCCAAAAAAGAATAGAAAAGCATTGAAACGCGATTGTTCTTTATTCCAATATAATATCTGGTTATAAAACATATCCAAGCAATTCACCCGTGGAACTATAACAATTTAAACTCAATAGGATGCAATAACAAAATTCTTTTCAATTTTATATGAAAGGACTGCCATTCAATATTGTTTCAAGAAGTACTTAAAAAAAAACTTTAAGATTTAATGTCTTTATAGCATTTATAGTAGAGGGTATTTATATAGCATTTATATACAGATCACACATGATTTCCCCGTTTATGCTGAGGATGAAGACACTGTATTGGTTGGTCCGGATCAGTGAAGAAGAAGAAGAATAAAAGCAAAATCATTTTAGACTAGTATCTATAAGGTCTATGTCAACCCTATTGGGTTGGAATCAAAAATCGCCATAATCCTTTCAATACATGTGTTTCAGCAGGACATTTATATTGCTTCATACCTCAGCTAAAATCTATATATATTAAAAAATTGGGACTTAAAATTTTTATTTTGGATTGCGAGTTAAAAAAGGATTGGGTGGAAGCGGAAAGGGAAAGTTATGTTACATAAATGATCACAATTCAAATGATCAAATTTTAAAAGCAAATCCTTAAAAGTTTATTAAAACACCTTTTTTTTGGTAGTTTCACAAGCAAAATCGGGAAAAAACAAAAACTATCTCCCCCCACTAGCTTCTGAAGAATACCCCTTTCTGTATCTTCATTAAGACAAAAAAAAAATTTTCTCTCTACATTTTCGTGAATTGGCATCCCTTCCGGCATTAGATCCAACTCTGGCTTTACTCTATATCTAACAACTGAATAAAATTGTTTGACAAAACAATGAAACTAATTTTAAAAGCTGAAAACGAGGCTTTACAATTCTCAATCTAGAATGAAAACGAAGCTATAAAATTGACAAAATAAAAACGTTAACCAGAAAAACACAAATGAAAAGTTGCGATGAAATAAGAAGGTGAAGAGAGAGAGAGAGAGAGAGAGAGAGAGAGAGAGAGAGAGAGAGAGAGAGAGAGAGAGAGAGAGAGAGAGAGAGAGAGAGAGAGATAAAGAGAACATTTCAAAGAATATTTCACGTAGCCATCCCTTTGCCAAAGGGCCTTTGGTAAATTAACGACAAAACAAGAAATACTGAAGAATAATATCCTAAAGACAAACAAAATATGAGCATTAATTGGCTAAAGTAAAGCCAAATATGAGATTTACTAAAAGAAAATTATTAGAAAGACAGTAGATAAATGAAATGAAAGGCCATTGTAATGCTTACGAATAAAGTTCATAATTTTCACTACGATAGAACAACCAATGATAAAAATCCGCAGAATAGTAACCACATCAAATATATGTTCACAATTTGGGCTGCAGTAATTCAAAGGAAGCTATGTGCCTTTTTTGGAACATTTATTTTTAGGCACCATCTCCCCAAATAAAGAAAGGTCAGTGGATTGTTTCAATCCGCTTTATCCTATGGTATTTAGTTCCCTCGATATTTAGAAGTTTTCCCTAAAAAATATCTCAGTTTTTTTTCTCTCCTTTTTTTATCCACAAATAATAAAAAAAAAAAATGGAAGAAGTTGGAACAAAAGTTCAACTTTTCTATCCATAAGCAAAACAAAACCAAAATACGCATCACGTCTAAGATACTCTTTTTGACGCGTAATACCAAGCACATTTTTTTCATAGAAGTAAGTACCTCATAAATTAAATACCGCATTTAAACAAGTTTAAACGCGTTTAACAGCCTTTTTTCTTTCTTTTTTTAGAGAGGGAGGTAATTTAAAAAAATTCCTAATGCATTAATGTTACTGTGTATTTATTTCCTTTATCATTACTCCATTTTACTTTTCGGAGATCTAGGTTTTGGTTTTTTTTTTCTTTCGTCATTGAAAGCTAATCGTGAAATTTAATAAATTTGTATGGAAAGTTAGTTGAGATAGTTTTGAATAGAAGTAGCATATTAAAAGACGATATATCGACTATATGCCAAGTATCTTCTAGAGTCCAAAGAGTATAAAAATTGTCAAGTTTCTTTAAGAGGAAGTTTTTAGTAAACTACAAATTTTAGAAGACACCTAATCCCCAGCTGCCGATTGTTTTCTTGGGTATGTAAGTAGAAGTAAATCAAAAATCTTGATTTTATTCATTCTTAGATTTTTTTTTTATATATATGTAAATTCAATCATCAGCTAATAATTGTATCGGAAATTCGCTAACCAATAACATTTATGACAATATAAGCAAGAAAATGGGATTAGGAACTAAAATAAATTACTGGTAATACAAATGTGAACGTGTACGGTGTAAATAAGAAAGTAAAAGCGTAATATTAATAAAAGAAAGAGGCAAATACATGTGATTGTTATAAAAATTTACTAACCAACTAATGCTTTTGCTCGTCGCCTTTTACTCCTTGAAACAGTTGAAAAAACATCAATATCCCGGGAATGGGAGTCAAGTGAAAAATCTGGCATTAGAGATGTTTTCGCCAAACTGGGCTCATCTGTCAGGAAATGACGACCAATTTGTAATATTGCCTCTCGTAAATTGACTAGTATCTCTAGAAGATCAACAATTTTAGCAACAAAAGTTGAGACACTAAAATGCTTATTAATTCTTCTACTTTGAATAGTTCTGTAAGTTTTAAGCTCTCATTATATTATTCGTAAAAACCATTTGGTAACATTGAACATTTTTCATAGCAATGCTTTCAGATAGTGGTAACAACCAGTGGTGTCATTCCTCCATTAATTTGAAGAAGAAATTATTATTCAGCCCATGTCCCTTGACTCTCAAGATGGAGACCCCTCTTGCCCCCTCCCACTTAAAAATGCTAGAGCTACGCCTTTGGTAACAACAATTTGAGGGGGAAAAAGGTTTGCCACAATGTTTTTCACCTTTTGGTAAGAGGCCCTTGGTTAACAATGAGGACTTTTTTATAAAAATATTTTTTAATAGTGGCAACAACTATCGAGGAGAAAATGTTACCATCACGTTTTTCACCTTTTGGTAATACCCCTTTGGTAACATTGAGGATACTTTTATAAGGGTATTTTCAGATAGCGGCAACAACTGTTGAGTTGAAAAATGTTACACCACGTTGTTCCTTTTTTTTGTTAAAAACCCATCGGTAGTATTGAGGATTTTCTTTTTAATACTATTTTAGATACCAGCAAAAACACTGAGAAGAAAAATGTTTCCCAATTCGTTTTCCACTTTATCATAAAAGCTCTTTAGGTAACATTGGAGACTTTTTTATAAAGACATTTTCCGGTAGGGTCAACAACAATTGAGGAGAAACATCTTTACCACCACACTTCTCATCTATCCTTGGAAATATTTAAATTCGTTTAGAAATACAAACTGATTCGAAAACTCCAATCCCCATAATCGTTCTGTCGATCAGTGTCCTCCAAATCTTGCAGAATTTATACTTTATTACCTATTTACCTATGCGTTTATAAGTGTAATTCAGGTATTGCCAAATATAATTCAAAATCCCCCCCCCTAGATTGTGAAAATACCTTTTCTGTATTTCTCTGAAAAAAAACTTGAAAAAAATTGCCACCCCTACATTTTGAAAAATCTTTTTGTATCTTTGATAAAAAATATAGAAGAAAAATCCACCTCCCCCCCCCCTCCTGCTCTTTTGACCAGACTGTAATGCATCCTCTCTTAACCTAAATATATTTTATATAAAAAACAAAAAAGAAACAATTAACTAGTTAAAGACAGTTTCCCAGCGAAAAAGTAACCTTTCAAATAAGAAATGAGAAAAGCCAATAAACATTCCCCAAATGCAGATCTTCTCACCAGAACTAACGAACAAATTTTACCATAACCAGTCTCAAAATGATTAGAATCCTTAAAACACATAACAGAAATAGATGAAAAAAGTGTAAATAAAAGGATAAGATGAACTCTTTGCAACTTTTTATCATCACGTAAATTAAGTAATACACAATAATGGGTGGTAAAACGAACAGGTATAACGCAATATATGAAAAAGGCTGCACCCCCTCTATACGCTAAAGTTTGACTAGTACAATCATTAAACTATTTTATAGTGCGAAAGATAAAGCCTGTTGGCAATTGAAAGCATTTTATGTGCCGATTGTCTTTCAAAAAAATCCTAACTGAACTTTTATGGTTTAAGGTAAATACGAATAAACTCTCTCATTCTTGAAGCACTGTGATATAAATTATAAATTTCCTCATATCTAGTGCTAGAGCATTCATCCTTAAGCATTGAGAATGAAATTAAATTTTAGTGTAAAGAAAGGAAAGGGAAGAAAATGGCAGTTTCTTGACATATAGGATCTTCTTTATTTGTTTCAAAATTTAACATCACCCTTTACTTTCATCTGAAAAACAGTTTTTTCATTTAATCTGTGTCCTTTTTAGATATCTTACTAGGAGTTATTTAGATATGAGGGGAAGGCTAACGCTCCCCTCCTCCTCTTCTGTACGTTAGAAAAGTTTCAACTTTTTTATAGCAAAGCTTCGACAGTAAGGGATCATTTAGGTGTATCTTTTTTACACAATAAAATAGAATATTTTGAAATACCATGGAAAATATAACCTCCGTGCAACCCTTGCTCTTTATGATTGAGTTCAAATTTTATCACAATGCTTTGGTATTGAAAAAACTAACATTTCCCGTTAAAAACTACTGTAACAACAATAAAAGGGGAACTGTCTGTCCCTCCACTTCATTTTGTATGTTTAGTCCAATTAAGTTCCTCCGAATCTCGGAAGCTATAGCATCACAAAATATAGCATCAAAGTCAAGGATTACATCCCCCTCCTCCATATCCATCTGACGTAAATCTCAAGAGAATTTTGAAAATTTTGGGATAAAAATGCACTTCTAAAGACTTTAGCAGCCCTCAACTCATATCAGCTAATGTGCAACTAGGCAGTTCTGTATAACCACTAGCATAACTGGATAAATGGCTTTTAGTAGTCATTTATTTTGAAGGGTATTTACATATTTTTAAGGGACAAGTATGCCATCTAGCGACAGTATAACCTCTACAACTGGGAGAATACAGCTTTACGCTATTTCCAAAGCGATTAGCTATTGTTGGTTTGTGGCACAAAACGGCAGAAATTGGCACTTGCTAACATTTAAATTTTCGTTCGAATGATCCTTCATCCGATGTTTCAGAAAATACAATATTTCATTCGCTGACCCGTCGTATTGTTGTTCGGTGGTCAATGTTGTATTCGTGTTTTGTTGTATTGTTTAATACAATGTTGCGGTGTTGTATTGTATAATGATGTATCGCGTTTGAATCTTCTTTTTTTGTTTTACGTTCCGATTTTTTGTCCTCAGTGGGACAGGCAATAAATTTTCATTGTTAATAGTCTACGACCAATCGTACGAACGATCGATCCAAGGAAAAAAAACATACACACAAAAAAAACGAACAATTACACCAGCATTTGAAAAAGAAAAAAACTTACAAACAAAAAACTTACAAAAAAAGCTTGAATTCATTGTGAAAGGAATTCAAAGCCTCCAGGCTCTCAGACATGTTCCTCAGAGTTCTTACACGCATCTGGTATATATATTTTTTTTTTTTTTTTTCACCAAAGTCGCAGTCCATGTTGGGGGTATTTTCCCATTTTCTACATTTATGTTCTTACGCTAATAAATTCCATTTCTCAGACTTTCGAATTCAATTGAAAAAAGTTCACTCTTTACTTACCATTTTTCACCATAAATGCTTTAAAGACCAGTCAGAGGTGAATGGGAACCGAGTAAGCAAAAAAAAATGAAAGAAAGAAACAGATAAAATCTTGGGATGAAAAAAAAGGAAAAAAATATGAAATCGAAAAAATACAAAAAAAAATACGCTAATATTAGCAAGATACGATAATATATTGAAATGATACTGAAGCACCTTGTTTAGACTTATAAGTGTAAAAACGTTGATTGTTTATAAGGACAAAAGAGGTGACGGCTTTACAGTTTGTATTGTTTCTCTTCTGTTTTGTATATATACAATCTTTTCTAAGATAATTTTTCTGAGATTTTTTTTTTATTAAATTTCTTTGACTTTAAGTTCTACTTACCCTTTTTATACACATATCGAGTAAATACCAATTCAAGATTGGCCTCTATTCTGTGGGAAATGGTTTGTTCTCGTATGTCTGTATTTACTTTTATTTGGATCATTTCATTTATTTTTTGACTATTTGTGAATAAACGCTTTGAAGCCAGATATAAGTCCTTTTCTGCAACTTATTTTGCGACTTTTATTCAAGAAGCCTAATTTCATTTCGGAAAAATTCGGGAAAACACATAAATATTCAGGCATAGTGAAAAGACTTTATAGAAGCAAAGCTGTAAGACAAATGGGATTGCATCTTAGGAGGATTAATTACTGTCGGAAAAGATTCTGAGGCAGCCAGAAAAGAGCAGAAGAAATTTTAATTTTGTCGTGGGGCATAGCCGCCTTCATTAGAATTATATTCTCCACTCTCTTAAAAAAGGCAATAGCATCTGTACATCCCGCTACGTGAGAAGGCAAAAATCACCAAGGCTGTGTGATTCTTCTAGCAGGAGGTGCAACACTTCCCATAAATTAAGGGTGCCAAATTGAGTTTTTTTCTTATTTTATTTTTCTTTTTATTTATTTATTATTATTTTTTAAATGTCAATCTTCCTTCTATGGCAGGGTACATAAAAAGAACATGATTTTGAAGAAAAAAAAAGTTTATTTTTATTAGTGAAGTTAGCGACTGCTACAGTTGAATGCATTTTAGGATAGTTCCTCTACAAAACAACGGTTGATAATTAAGGCCCATGTAGTATGTCAGACTTGAAAGCACACAGGCTCCACAGGATACACACATTTCAAGACATTGTGTTCAAATGAGGAATATAGGCATTCAAAGCCAAAATTTTAGGGAAAAAGGGCGGAGAACGAGGTATCAGAAAAATTATTACGGCGCAGAATGCTACTTCATTCCGATATCTTGCAATGGTGACCCCTCATAATGTCGGCAGTTTTAATACAACAGTGAGCGACGACATGCGTATTTGACATGGCACCACGACACGGTGTTTTGTGCTACATAAGCTGGCAAACTGAATGATAATGGCTTTAGCTTATTTGAATTTTGTAGATCTGACGACTTTATCATCACAAATATCCACGAAGCATGTGCCAGAATAACTGTGTTCGAAAAGAATCGACACAAGAATACAGAATAGAATGTCACGAATTTTGAATACTGGAGCATTTTTGGGCTAATTTCAAAATTTTTGCAGGAGAGAGAATTCTTTGAAAAATATTTAGGAAGGATTCCTTCACCTTACCAGTGCACAGCTATGACAAGAAATATTTATAAATCTGAATGAGGAAGAGAACAAATCGGCTGTGGCAAACAAAAAAGCGGTAAGTGACATGTTCTCGACAATTGAGTTTTATACCTATCCCCACCAAAATGAACACGCTCGATCGATTGATCTATTCAGATTGTACGTATCTCCTTTCGCTCCCGAGATATTCAAAGCTTTGTAATCCGTTTAAAAGATATTATGTGCATTTCTCGGGCTGTCTTGCAGGCCAAAAGGAGTTAAGTTCACCGACGGGCAAGTCCTGCACTTATCTCCTTTTAGGCTGCCGTGGATACCAGTAAAACAAGTTTTCAAGTTGTCACTTAGCGCCTTTTGGTCGTCCACGCCGGGATGTGAAAGTGGCAGCGAATACGAACCGTCTGAGTCCTAAGACGATTCAAGCTCAGAATGTGATAGTGAATGTGATATTGCTGTGGAAAAAAAAAATCCAAGAAACAAAACAAAGAAATATAAAACTAACCCTTCGAGCCCAACCGTAGGAGGAAAACGTTCTTCATCTGCACCTGCAGTTTCTTGCATCGCAATCTCTGCAAATGACCAGCATGCACTGTATGGTGAACCAACCCTGCCTGGCCAGCTTTCAATGCCTCATCAACCTATACTTGAGGATTCAGATCAAGCCAGGTCTGGATCAACGGTTGAAGAACCAACCCTGACTAGACAGCCTGTACTTCCTGATGCAGAGACTGATTCAGCTCCTGTGGCGATAGAAAAATCGCTTATGAAGAAAAGCGTGTGGGAGAAGAAAAAGAAATGAATCGAGAAAAATAAAGAAAAACGTCCCTTTTATGAGGTAGGTTGTGACATCCACAAATGCAAAAGATCTTGCAAGTCACTAACTCTCGAGCAGCGGCGTTTAGTATACGAAAGTTAAAAAGCTCTTGGCTATGCCGAGCGCATAGCCTATATGAGATCGTTTATTAAGACAATGCAACCAATCCGGAGAAAGAAAAACCCTGAATGGATGAAAAAACGAAAAGTAACACTTCTGTACAGGTTACCTAACAATGATGGACAAGATATGATCCCTGTGTGTCAAAAAACATTTTTAGCCACCTTTGGCTTTAGGCACACCAAGGTTCTCAAAGTTGTTGTTGAAGGAATTCTTCGAGACGGTGTGTCATACTTTACAAAAGAAAGAAGGGGTGGAAACCAGCGCAAAGAATTGGATAAAGAGTCTTTAAGGATGCACATCGAGCCCTTTAAGCCTTGTGTCGCTCACTACCGCCGATACAATGCACCATATACTAGGTATATATCAAGAGAAACTTCAGTGAAAGATATGTGAGAAGATTTTAGGGAGCGATTCCCAGAAGAGAATTGTTCGTTGCGCAGTTACGGAAATGGTGAGAGCGATGAAGATCTCTAACAAAATGCCAAAGTCAGACGTGTGTGAGTATTGCGATGTTTTTAAGTTGAAGGATAGCGAAGGCTCCGCCACAGATTTAGAAATACAGGAGTATTTCAATCATCAAGTGATTGAACTTGAATCAGTTTCATCGGCAGATGGCTGAAAAGGCACGAATTCAGCTCCAGAAAGACATGAAGGATAGCTTTGCACCAAAACTTTGGTTTTCACTGTCGATATGCAAAAAATTCTAATTCTCCCAATAATGCCTGCTGCTAAGGATTCCTTTTTCATGAGCCGCCTGGTATGTTTCAACGATACGTTTGTGCTTGCAAAAAGCCGAACCACAGGGTCGGCTCCACTTCCAGCCTATTGTATTGTCTGGCACGAGGCAACTTACGTTACGGAAGAAGTGCAGACGTAGTTGCTTCAGCTTATCATGCACTTATTGACGAGCATAGGGACATAGATGAATTCACATTTTATTCCGACAACTGCAGTGGACAAAACAAAAATTATATTCTGTTTTCTATGCTAGTGGGGATTTCGAACGAACCCTGGGCACCCGCCAAGATCATCATCAAGTATTTGACGGAAGGTCATACTCATATGTCTGCCGATGGACTCCAAGGACTTATCGAGGTTAGAATTAGGAAGAACAGAAATGTTGAGGACTTTGGCGCTTTGAAGAAGTTGATGTAAGATTCCAGGGAAAATACTCGCGTCAGGGAGCTTTGCATCAGTGACTTTCGCGAGTGGAAAAACAAAAAGTCCTCCAAAAAGAAGAGAGATAACCAACCAGTGCTGCTACAGAAAATAGTTGAAGTCGTGTTAAAAAAAGGTGAATCCTCTATGTTTTACCGTGACGATTTTGATCAGGAGCTCGTCTTTTATGATTTTCTTAGTTGTAGCGAAGAAAGAACTTGGTAAAGGATTGCCAAAGTCTCTGAAACAACCAAGGGGAATAAATGCCTCGAAAAACGATGAGATCATGACAAAGCTGGTACCACACATGAGAGACCAGAGATCCAGAGAATTCTGGAAAGAGATACACCCGGAAGACAAAGCATCAGCTGATCTCACTTTTGAGGGATGTGAAGAACAAGATGGACTATAATGATGTTTGCTATTTTGAGTTCCTAAAAGTTTAATTGAAGTCGAATGTTGTTCCTGTTTTTTGGTCAGTTTCCAAATAACCGAACAATCCTTTTATAAGTTCTTTTACATTAAAATAGTTGAAGTTATGGTTCTGAGAATGCGATACATAGGAGAAGTTTCTGCACGATTTTGACCCCTGCTTTCTGCGTTTCACAGGGGTGGGTGGCAAAATAGAGGGTAGTTTTCAACATTATCTATTCAGTGAGTAAGAAAAAAAATTTTGGTAAAAAAGTTTAATAGCTGAAAACATTGTCAAAAGTTTAATTTTTTTCGTATTTAAATTTAAATGGAAAAATGGCACATATCTCCTTTTGGTCTGCCGAGAAACGGAACAAAAGGAGATAAGTGACAGAAGTGCCAAAAGTAAATGGAAAGTTGGATTTTTGAAAGTATCACGTGATTCAGCACGAAAATTACGTCTGCTCATGTTCAGAAATGATTCCCAGCAACTTATTTTCCTAGTTTTAAATTGGGTTATTTGTTTAAAACGTTTTTCGCGTCTCCTGTAAAATTTACAAAATATCACTTACCGCCTTTTGGTTTGCCACAGCCAAAATAGAACATCCAACTATTTTGTCATGGTTAATCTAGAGGTTCATGCTTACTAGAGGCTGCTCTTCCCCGCCAGAAAAACGAAAACAAAACAAACATATAAACCAAAAAAATAGGAGCAAGTACACTAAATGGCCTACCAGGGGCCCATATTACGTTCTGCAGTAATAAGCCATAAAAAAACAATAACAAAAACTTAATAAAGCATTACCTTCATCAAGGATGACAACCTAGTGTTATCTAATGAAACCTTTATACATGAAGAAGATTACAACCCTCTGGTCATTCACAAAATCAATGCATAGCTATGATAGCAGATATTTTGTGAATTTGAGTTAAGAGGAGAATAGATAAACAATTAACTATTTTGTCATGGTTCCTGCATTCACGGTCGGAAAAAAAACACATAAGCAAATGTGCATAAAAGCAAGAAAAATGAGCAGCCTACTAGAGGTCAATAGGGGAGACCGGGGCATTATGGACACTCGGGTAATATGGACACCTCATTCTTAGGCACTCCTGGTGACTCCTGGTTAAAATGCATTATAGCCAAAATAGGTGGCATTAGTGGTAGAAACACCTGGTTTATGGATTCTGTTGCTTGGATTATACATTCATTCCTGAGAGTATAAAATTGCAATTTTCAAAGGCAAAGTAAATTTCTTGGTTTTTACTGTATTAAGATTGTCAGCAAGTAGTATTTAGTTACAGATAGTGTTTCAGCTAAGTTTAAGAGAGTACTACTTAAGCTAGGAATTGGATAACTACAATTTGAAATGACACTTCATGGAGTGGACATGTTTTAAGTTTTTTATTGTAACTGATTTAGGGGCAATATGGACACCAATGACCAGGGGTGTCCATGATGCCCCACTTTCTGGAGAATCTGCTCCACACCCAGATTATAATAGCTTATTCTGTTTCAGATGGCAAGAACTTATCTAAGAAAGTCAACCAGGGGTTTAACAGACGGGCAGACAATTAAAGAAGCTTTGATAATGATTCGCAACGGTGTTTGCAACTCAACATTCCTAGAGCAAGCCTGATAAGATGGGTAGAACTGTGGAAGGAAGTGCCGTTAAATGAACTTGAGAGTAAGGAACCAGAGGCATTTAAAGCTGATAGAGGCACTAAAAAAACATTAAGTGCAATCGAAGAAAAGAATCTAACTGATTATCTTACAAAAGCTAGCAAGCTGCACTACGGACTCAGCCCCAAACAATGTCGTACTCTGGCCTATCGGTTTGCAAAACTGAACAAGAAAAAGATTCCGGACAGCTGGGAAAATAAAAAAATTGCAGGTGCGGATTGGTTTACTTCATTCCTCAAGAGAAACCCAGGTATGTCTATCCGTGCTCCTTAGGCTACGAGCATTGCTCGGGCAACAGCGTTCAATCGAGCAATAGTCAATGAGTTTTTTGACAACTACTCAGCTGTGTTAGAAAAGGAGAAATTTGAAGCCCATGCTATATGGAATGTTGATGAAACCGGCCTTACGACTGTACAGAAACCTAAGAAAGTGATTGCTCCAAAAGGCGCTAAGCAAGTTGGTAAACTGACGTCAGCCGAGAGGGGTGAACTTGTAACAGTATTTTGTGCTGTTAGCGCTACAGGTGTAGCAATTCCCCCTTTTATGTGCTTACGTAAGAGGGTGGATGACCATTGAAAACTTTGTTGAATTTCTAAAACACTTTCAAAAGCACACACGATGCAGTCTTGTCTCAAAGGTCCTATTGATCATAGACAACCATGTGAGCCACATTAGTCCAGAATCACTGGAATATGCTAAATCAAACGGAGTTATAATTCTTACGTTCCCACCCCATACAAGTCACTAGCTTCAGCCCCTTGATAGATCTGTTTTTGGACCACTGAAAGCTCACTACAATAGAGCTGCTGATGCATGGATGCTTAACCACCCTGGTCAGCTTATCAAGATTGATAATATTGCAGAACTGCTTGGCAGTGCTTTTCCACAGGCTTTCACGCCACAAAATATTCAGTCTGGCTTTAGAGTTTCTGGAGTTTACCCCTTCAACCGTGACATTTTTACCGATTCTGATTTTTTTTTTAAATTTAAATTAATCCCTCCTCCTCTTCTCTCAGTGGCACTAACATTAAAAAAAACTACATTTAAACATTACAAAAATCTGAATGCCACCTACACACATTTTACTAAAATTAGCAGCCAAAGAGTGGTCTTTGCATTATTGTACTTCTACTAAAACAATTTTTAATTTTTATTAACAATAAAATAAAATGGTCTCCCGCAGAGAGGACGTCCCCCCTCCACAGGAAGTCCCCGCTTGCGGTGGCCATTTACAAAAACAGACAAAATTTTCTCAAATTCCAATTCTGCAAAGAAGCCACTACTAAAAAAAACTATAAAAAAATATCCCAATAAAAAATAAATAAAAAAAAAACCCTCTTTTACGTTATCATTTCAGCTTATTTTTACAACACACAAAAATAAACACACTAATATTTACGAAAAACAAATAAGCTGAAATGACCACCAAACCCCATTTTTTCCATTTTTCCTTTTTTTTTTTTTTTTTTTTTTTTTTTTTTTTTTTTTTTTTTTTTTTGGCTTCTAATAAAAAAAAACAAATATCAATAATTTTCTTTAAACTACCTTACTGGCAACGCTGTTTTCTCACTCACACAAAAAACTATCTCTTACCAATAAAAAACTCAAACTCTCTCCACTACTTACTTTCTCACTCTCTTTTTCCACCCACCATATTTACAAATAATTCATAATTCAAAATAAAAAAAAAATACTCTCTCCACTCTTTTCTTATCTTCAATAATTCCATTTTCTTCTCAATTAAACTCCTAAAACCCTCTAAACACACCACTTTCTTTCTTTTCCTTCTACTCCACACATAATGACACATATTTCCAATAATATAACACAGAGAATTTTTCTTTTTCACTTCCAAATCCGAATTTATGTCAAATTTCACCAGCTACTTCTTTTCTTCATCACTTTGAACTTTAATTTTGCACTTTTCACTTAAATCAAAAACAAACTGAAAAATTCCCTTATTTTCATTACACTTGATGAACTCGTGGTCTAAACCATCTTCCACTACTTCAAAACAAAAAGAGCATTTTTTATCTTCATTTCTCAGGAAACGTGACACTCTATTTCAGTAAGGCAAAATCATGTGTATGACTTGAAACATAAGCTCTCTCACTTTTGGTTCCATGGGGAAAGAATGTAGATTTCTAAAGGCATTTTCAAAATTTACAAATGGTTCTTTTTCTTTTACGTGATATCCGTTATTTTCTTCTTCGGGAGTTAAAATCCGGGTTATCTCAGTTTTTATTTCTCTACTATCTGCCATGAGAAGCCCCTTGCTTTAATATCAGGAAAGAATCTTTCATGAAAACTGAGACGTTTGTGTCTGAATTTGTTGAACTAGGATTGTTTAGTAGGGGAACCAACCACTCTCTGGTCATTTGAAAGTGTTCTTGTGGTCCATTTAAAAATTCAAGTGTCATTCTAGCAAGCATATTTTGGCACAGTTTTCTAAAATCCAGTACTCCTAGACCTCCCGATTCCTTTGGGCAAAAGAGCAACTTCTTACTCAGTTTTTCTAGCTTACCGCTCCATATAAAACGCCACATGTAGGTTTCAATTTTCTTTGCTATAGGTTCCGGGAGGGGTATTACTGGGACCAGATAAAGTATTCTTGATACACAATGGAACAAGGAAAGATTCCTGCCTCTATCTTCGCCACATAGCAAACACTGAATCTCGAGTACTTTCTTTTCCCATGCGTTCTGCCAGCAATTTCCTCTGACTGAAAACTCCACGCCAGGTGTCTTTACTGTAGGACTGACTTCCAGCCAAGTTTCCTTTTCCAAGCTCCTAATCCAACTCGCCTTTGCGCTTTTTGTTAACGGGAGGATCTTGCTCTTTTTCTTGTGAGTCCTGACGGCAAAATTTTTCTCGTGCAATTCTAGGCGCCGCATTACTGTTTTAATGTCACTCACTCCATCGGCGAAGAAATTCCCATCATCCACAAAGGCCTCAGACTTGAGAACTAAAGTTGGCAGTACTCTGATACCCGTTATTCTGGCTTCTATGTATTTTATCAACGGGTCGAGATAGATCTCGAACAGAAATGAAGAGCTTGGGTCACCTTGCCGGAGGGATATTTCAAGGGGGAATTCCTCAGTGAGGCTTCCGTTTACCACTACTTTCGCCGCTGCGCCACGGTATAGGTTCGTGTAAAAAACGACAAATTCACCACAAAACGAATACTTCACCGTCATCAGTTCCCATAGGACTTCCCGGACTACCGAGTCGAAAGCTTTGATAAAATCAACGCATATTAAAACAATTTGAGATCACTTTCCGATAGTTCCTCTCTTCTAAGGAGTAAGTCGCGTAAAATTGCAAGAATATGTTGGACTTTTCGACCCTTTATGCCCCCGTGTTGGGTCTCACCTAGAATCTTTCCCATCAGCTTTCTGAGTCTGTTCATGAGTACTTTGGAACATAATCGGGTATCACAGGGAAGTAGAGAGATGGGCCTCCAGTTCTCGATATGTTGCAGGTCTCCCTTTTTTGCCACTAATGTGTTGATCGCTAGGGTCTGATCCGGTGTAGCTCCTTCACGTATCATCTCGTTCATTGCTGATAACATGATTTCCGAGATTTCACTAAAAAACACTTTCACTAAAAAATCGTAGCTTAAACCATCTCTTCCTGGGGCTTTCCTTGTTTTAGTAGAACTTAAAGCTTGTTTTAGTTCATTTTCAGTTATGGGCTGACAACATTTCATTCTCGTCCTTTGAAACCTTTCGCTTCACTTCAAAATCATCAAAAGCATTTGCCTCTCTTGCTCCTTCTTTCCATTTATATAAGTCTGAGAAGAAACCGTATACCGTCTTTTTTATTTCTTCGTGATCATCTGTTATCTTTCCATCATGTGTTTTTATTCTGTCAATTTTGCTTTCTTCTCGTTTCCTTTTAGCTTTCAAGATTGTCGCCAGGCTTATTTGTTCTCCCTCATATAAATCGTTTAAACGATTTTTTACTGTCCAGTTTTCAAATTTTTTCTGCTCGATTTCCTTTAATTGTCGCCTTATTTCATGGTATTCGAAAATCGGAACGCCTGTATTTGGGTCTATTTCATCTTTCAGTTGGCTAAGGATATTTCTTAAAAATCTTTCGTGGGCTAACCGCTCTCTTTCGCTTTCCTTTTGTAGGTATTTAAGAAAATTTACGATCTGTTCTTTAAATTTAATCCATGCTGTTAGGTGGCTTTCGTCTTGTTGTCGTTCTGTGAGTATTTTTCGGATTTTTTTCTCGAATTATTTCTTTGTTTCCTTTATCCTTGATAGTATCAGGGTGTAGTTTCCAATACGGAGCTCTCCTGAAACTTGTTTTCCTATTTACATCCCCTATACTTGCTCGGACCGCGTAATGATCAGAGAATAAAACGGGCTCATGCTGAATGGAATTTACAGACTTTTCCATCTCCTTGGATATGTAAATCCTATCGATTCTACTTGCTCCTTGGTTTCCGATTCGGGTGAAAGAAGACTCATTCTTTTTCTTTAGAATCCACATGTCTGTTAAATCATATGCTTTTACCAAGCTTTTCAGATCTTCACTTACTCTCTTTTTGAGACTCGTCCCCGCTCTTGTTTGCACATCCTCTTCTCTGGCTACGCAACTGAAATCTCCCATCAATAATTTACATCCAGTTACAGGGATGTATCTATAAAAACGTATCTATAGGGACGTATGAATAAAATCAGCTCTGGCTTTGATGTTATTACTTCCTGAAGGCATGTGCACGTTTATGAGCGTGATGCTTTCAATCTGGAGGCTACATACGGTTCCATCTTCTTCAAATTTGAAGTTCTCCGGGTCCACTGCAATATCCTGCTTTAAGAAAAAACCTGTGTCGAAAGATCCACTTGTTGAGAGAAATGAATAACCACTTGCCTCTATTCCACAGACACAAGAAGTGTCAACCTTCTGGACTGCTAATATATCGAAACCTGATGCTTTCAGATACTTCGTAAAAACTTCCTGACGTTTTTTTTGCTTTAGCCCGTTTAAGTTCAGGGTTCCAATTGTTAAATTCATTCTAAAATTCTAAAACTGACAAAAAATATCTTCGGTTTCTTTTTTTTTATTTCTTTCCTTTTCCTTTGTTTGACTTGGTTTCGTTTTCTGTTCCTTCTTTTTTTCTTTCTTTTGCTTGGTTGTTTTCGTTACCTCCGATGGATACTTCGCTGAGGGTCCTTTTTGGTGTTTGTATCTTTCCTCCTTGCTTCTGAACCCCTTCAGATGGTTTTTGGGCGGTAGGGGGTCTCAGGGTTCTCTTCTGGACTTCCTCTGGTTTCTTTGGTTGATTCGTTCCATTTTTCTCTTCAGGGTCGTTTTGCGCTTTTTCATTTTCTTTCGCTTTCTCTAAATCCTTTTGTACATTCTCCTCTGTGCTCTTTAGAATAAGGTCTACGGCCATCGGTGGTGTCAATTTCCGTATTACCTCTAGGGCGCTGCTTGAGCCTGACGGCTGACTTAGAACAGTCCTAGGCGTTCCCAATGAATTATTAAAATGTCTGCCAATCGGATTTGGGCTTGAAACACTGTTTTTTCTCATGTTTCTTCTGTTTCTAGGGCAATCTTTTGCTTCATGAGTTTCGTCGTGGCATATGTAGCAGGCCTTGGGTTGCTCAGGGTAAAAAACATTTATTTTCTCATCCCCACCGAAGATGTTGATAGACAGTGGTATTGGCGTTTCAATGTACATTAATGCGGTCGCTCGGCCAGTGTAGACTTGTATAAACTCGTCACCACTGTATACTTTCCTTCTGATATTTAGAACAGTTCCATAAACTTGTAGTTCTTTCTTTATGTCCTCGCTGGTAGCTTCTCCTGGGATTTTTCGCAACTGGACTACGACCGGGCGTCGTCCAGATTCTGAATTCTTGAGCTCCTATGTCTCTGATCGTGCAGAACCAGCTTCTTCGAGTTTTAATATTCCTGAAGACAATGATCTGTCTCAACCAAGCACATCTTCTAATGCATGTTTCGTAGTACTAGAAGAAGGGCATGTACCCCTCTCGAACTGTCTCTCGAAAATGTCTCTCTCGAACAGATTTCCCCTCACCCTCAAGCCAGTGCCAGAAAAAATACTACCAACCGTAAAAGGATCAAAAGCATTGTAGCCACCGATACACCTGTAAAAAAACTGATGAAAGACTTTGCTGAACGATCAGAAAAGGCCAAAGAAAATAAAAAAGTGAGAAGTAACAAGGCAAAAGTTACCAAGAAAAAGGGGAAAAAAGCCTTGAGTTTTGAGAACATAGATAGTAGTAAGGATGAAATGGAAGGAGAATTCCATCTAAGTGACTCTGATGATGAAAGCATGCATGCAGAGATTGTGGAAGACGTCGACTATGAAGATGTGAAAACTGCTACGTCCTTGTCTTTGAGGGAAAAATTGGGAAAATTTCAACCTCAATTGGCAAGATCATTTCTCAGGAGGAAGACGAGTATGAGATACTCTATTTGAAGAGACTTTTGCCATTCATGAAGTTCAAGCGGACGGATTAGATTTTTACATTCGATAGAGCCAGCATAAAAATGAACATATGGCCCCCATCCTTTACTGGCGGCACTATGCGACAAGCAGAACAGCTTGTCTTTCAAGTGAACTTGTCTCAATTTGACATCAAGTAGTTATGATTTTTATATGTAGTTTTTATATGTATTCAAAACATTTTTAATGTACACGAAAGAAATATTCAGTTATCTACTCTTCTATTTCTGATTTTAACAACCCAGGGTATAATGGACATCAGTGTCCAAATCACCTATACCAAGTGTCCATTATACCCCGGTATTCTAGGTGCATGGACACTTTTGCCACTTTTCGTTTGGTCACTTCCCATGAGAATCTGGTAAGAGGTACAAGTTTGTTATGAATACGTCAAATAAAGCTAACATACTGAAGTTAATGCTGGTAGAATCAGATGTGCAAAATAGAGCCTTATTGAAAAGTTATTGGCAATCCTGTGAAAAAGTGTCCAAAATGCCCCGGTCTCCCCTATGTTGTTCTGCAGTTCCCTGCTATAAAAAAAGAAGAACAGAAAAGGTAATAAAGCATTACCTTTAACAAGGAAGACATCCAAGTCCTTGCTGTTACGCCCAAAGGTCATATCTGACATTTGAATTTTTTCAAACAAATGCCAAAACCCTTTTTTTCAAATCCCTTGGGCATTTTTAGTCACTTCAACTGTATAATTCACAGGGAAGAGGCAAAATTTTCCATTTAATTACCCTACCACCAACTTTCATCTAATTTCTCCATCAGAATCCTAATAATAGAAAACCATATAGGTTTTCTGGTCAATATCACAGTTGAAATTCACTAATCAGATATTTGCTTTCGGTAATTTCCCTTCCTTATCACAACCACAGACAAATCCATAACACCAGTACTTATCTACCTCTTGCTTCACTATGACACTTGAACCTTTTTGTAGTAAAATTTTTTCATCAGTGGTAGAAGTGAATGGGTACATAACAGTGTACATAACAGGTAGCAGTGTACATAACAGTGGCTAACTGTTATGTACACAAAGTGTACATAACAATGTACATATCAGTGTACATAACAGTAGAATCACAACCACAGAAGCACAATCACACTCAGTTTAGATTAAAAGCTTTGGTGAGCTGTATTCAAAGGGACAGTCAGCAGGGTAATATTCAATCACACTTCGATACTCCTGATCGATGTTACGCTGCTTTGCCTCACTTTGAGAACAGCTTAATGAGCGACTTTTTGCAATTAACTCAGAAGCATGAAAATGTCAGATACAACCTTTAGACTTCGTGCTTGCATTCGGGACTAGCAACACGGTGACTAGCAATTAATGTGTTGAGAGAAAAGTTGAGGAAGCCCTACGGATTTGTCTCTAGAGTTAAAGGCCAATATAACAAGAAAACGCTCGGTCGACTTTATAACTCGTTTTTTGCCACCCATGTATTTTTCTGAGGCCATTATGAAAGTTTTTTTTTTACCATTTCTGAAAGTGACCAAATCCGGTATGTCTTTTTCAAATTTTGTAAGTGTTCTCTCCGTGTTCCTATCTGGTCTCGTAACAGTTATATCTCCAAACATTACGGAATTTTTGAGATATTTGATGAGAAGGATGTATTAGTAGGCAACTTCGGACAACAATATGAATCAGTCACAGATTTTCCGTTGGGCTGTGTTAATCGTTTGTGAGCCATTGTTAGCGTATTTTAAGTTTCTGCGATGATAAGTGTTATTAATTATGTTTGTTCTCGTTTTACATTTTAACTTACTCCATACTTCTTTTAGTGCATTTCTATGTGTATAGAGGCTTCAAATATATTATTACTATTATTATAGCAGCGACGAAGCATTATCTATCGGAAAAAACACATGAAGCAGATAAAAACACTGGTGATTCAAGAAAATCGGTACAATACCTGTAGTTTTGACATTTTTCGTCCTCAAATCTTCACTATCGAGATCCTTACCGAAAATGAAATTTTGAAAATGGGATCTGGCATTCCTAAATTTTCTTCTGCTCAATCTCTCCTTTGGAAATGCCGAAATTTTCTCGGGATTACCAACTAATGCTCCCTGCTCTGATAATAAATGCGCAATATATCTTCTTCTTTCAATTTCAACTGCAGTTTCATCCAATTTTAATGTTTTATCAGCAACCTTAAAAAATGTTTATGTACATATTTCGACTGATGAATCATAAATAAAGGATTGCAGGAAAGACAAAGAAAACAGAATAGAAAGTCAGCCCTAAGAATGGAGGAATGGAGATAATAATAAACTGAATTATGAGGATAAGTAATATACAAATTATAATTAATCACTTAATTCAATATTTTTGATTAAAATTAACAATTAATAAGTCATTTATTGAATGATTATTATTTTTTATTATAGCAAATATTATAATCACTATACGCTCTCGATTATCCACTTTGTAGATTACCCATGCTCCTCCAAGAAACTGAATCATTTTAAGAAACACAAATTGGGCACTTGCACAAAAGAGAACTGTGTTACCCAGCGGCCAAACGGCCAAATTGGATACGGGGCCATTGGATAGGACAACCAGACAACAAAAATGTAAATCATAATAATGTGATTATAATTATAATCAAATAATTCAAAGTAAATAAAACCTGCTAAAAGTATGATTTTCCACCTATTGCGTCTAATTTAGGATTTATACGAGCAACTCGTTGATCCAGGGTTGCCATGTCACCAAATCATGTTGAAAATTTACTGTATTATAAAATATCAAACTTAAATCATTATCAATTTATTAATGTTCAAAGTGTTTCAGTTGACTTATGAAGCCTGGGGAAGTAAAAGGATATAAGTAAGATCAAAACTTAGGGTAATCAAGGCAACAGTGACGAGTGCGGGAAAGCCCGACACAGAGGCATGGATATACTGATCCCTTAATCGTATCATAAACGAATGGCTGAATAATTTCAGTATAGTCTTAACTGACAAAGGTCGTAAGGCCGTATACTGTAAGGCCGATGGACGCCATGTACCTAAAATAACCCTTGAAGTTAAAAGTTTATCAACAAGCTGATTGGGAATATTTTACGCAAGATGTTGAAAATAATATTTGCTAACTTGATTCTAATAAGCCGAAATTTGTATATAAAAACTTGGTAATAAGGAGATTTACATAACTTAAAATGTTTTAAATAAGAAATGCTTTGATTATGAATCATGAATAAAACATTCAAGAGGTTGTTATAGCAGTTTTCAGAATAAGACTTATGATGACCTAGGAGCAAAGTACTAAGTAAACAGTAAACTTTAACTAGGAACAAAGTACGGTTCCAGGAATTGCTTAGAACCAATATCTATCTTCGGGATATTTTAGGTTATCTTCTTAATGCAGTTGCCCTCCCGCATGTTTTCTATTTTGCCCATCTCTTTCAAGATAAATCAAAAAAACTTTTGCACAAAATAAGTTTTTCAAAAAAAGTAAAGAACTCCGTTAAGCCAAAAATGAACAAAAATAAAATCAAATAATCTACCGAGCATACAATTACCATAAATTCTATTTTTGTTCATTTTTTGTTTAATGGAGTTCCTTTTTTTCTACTAGGAAACACCTTAGGAACAGTTTCGTGTGTGAAATTAAAACTTACAGCGCTTGTTGTGGGGGACGTTGAACTAACCAAAATACAATATTTGCATCATAATACTGATGCTTCAAATCCTTCAACTACTGCCACTATTACAATTACTGTTACCACCACTACTGCTACTAAAGCTAAGACAACTACTATTAAGTGTACCCCTACTGCTACTGCTATATTTATTGGTGCTACTGCTATATTTATTGGTGCTACTACTACGACTAATAAACCTAAGGGTATTAAGGCGAAAATTCTGGGCAATATTCTAACTGTATTGAAATAAATCGAAACACACTATGCCCATACAGGTTGTCGAGAGAACGCATCAGCAATGCTTCTGTACCGGTTGATGGTATTTAGTTAAAATTTTCATCGTGTGTTGAAGGGGATGTTGAAAAAAGGTGCTATTTGCATACTGCTACTAATGCTACTACTGCTACTACAACTATTGCTACGCATAATTACTGAACCTTTCAACAATGTTGAAAAATGAAAATGATTTATCAAAACTTTGTTTGGATATTTGTTATGGGAAATGATGGGCGTGGGGTTTCTCTCAAATCACTTCGACTCTTAACTCTTGACTCTTAAAAGGACACCATAGCTTCGAATTTAAAATCAAATGAGACCCATCTGAATTTAGTACGACAACCCATTCCATAAAAACTTATATGCCCCCAGGGCATAACTTAAAGTCCTTGCCCCAGAGCTCTGAGGGACTGTGTGAACCCTGGAAGCATTGTTATATATTCTTTGGATCATTTTAAACATCATTGTCATCACACAATTTCAATCAGATGCATTTGGTGAAAAAAAGGGGTAGTTGGGTGGGGGGCTACTTGACCTCCATCAATACTAACTCTTAAAAGGGAACTAGAAATTCCAATTTCAACCTAGCTTATACAACCATCCCTTTCATCCCTTTCTTAAATGTCCCAGGGGCATAGCTTACAACCCTTGACCTCAGGCTCTGATGGTTTGTATCAACCTCAGAAGCCTTGTTATATGACATTTAGATTATTTTGAATAGAAAGATTATCTCAAAATATCTATTGGATACATCTCAGGAAAACATGACGTGTTTGTATGTGTGTTTGTGCGTGTGTGATAAGGGAGGAGGGGGGGGAGGTACCTGCGATTTGATCACTTTGCCTCTAAAAAAGGGCATTAGAACTTATAATATCAATACCAATCAGTCTTCTCCAAAGCATATATGACCACCCTTTTTATAACACCCTCCTCCCCCCCACAGGCCCCCCCCCCCCCCCCCCCCCCCGCCACCCACGGGGGGGGGGTTGTCTTCCTCACAGACATAGTTTTCAAAACCTTCAACTACGATGAATAAAATTGTTATCGCCAAATTTTGATAGGATATGTTAACGCAAATGAGGATCGTTGAGGGAGGGGGGGGGGGTCAGTTTGCTCTCAAATCATTTTGACTCTTAAAAAGGGCACTATAACTTCCAATTTCAAATAAATTAAGCCTCATCTGATGTTAAACGACCGCCCATTCCATAGAAACCTTATATGCCCACACAAAATAACTTACAACGCTATCCTCCTGGCCGCTGGGGGGTTGTGTCATTCCTAGAGACATTATTATATTTTGTTTCGACTATTTTGAAAAAAAAATCGCCATCTCATAACTTCAATAAGATGCGTTTGGTGAAAGCAGTTTGTAGGGGGGGGGGGGGTGCTAAATGCACTCCATCATTTTTGAAGCTTAAAAAGGAACCGGAACTCCCAATTTTCAACCAAATGAGCCTCTTTTAAAGTTAAACAACCAACCCTTTCATAAAAAACCTTAAATACCCCCTGGGCATACCTTACAACCTTTGCCCCGTAATCTTTGGGATTTGTTTCAAGCCCAAAAGCCTTGCTATATGATATTTAGATTATTTTGAATAGAATGGCTATCTCAAAATTTACATTAGATGCATTTTGGGACAATATGACGCGTTTGTGTATGTGTGTGTGTGTGTGGGGGGGGGGTAGCCCTCCGATCACTTTGACTCTTAAAAAGAGCACTAGAGCGTCTGATTACCAATCCAATGAGGCCCCTCCGAAGTTTATATGACCACACTTTCTATTAAAAATTCTTGTATGTCCCCAGGGCATAACTTACAACCCTTGCCCTGAGGGCTGGAGGGATTTGTTATTCTCAAAGACATAATTTCAGAACCCTTAAAATACCTTGAACAAAATGGCTAGATGAAAATTTTCATTGGAAGTGTTTGGGGAGATGATGGGCGTGGAGGGGGGGGGTCATTTACCCTCTGATCACTTTCGACTGATAAAAAAGGCACTAGTCCGCTCAATCTCCGATCGAAAGAGCCCTTTTTGAAGCTTCTACGACAAGACTTTCTATAAAAAACCTTACATGCCCCAAGGGCATAACTTACAATCCGTGTTCTGAGGGCTATGGGGGGAGGGGGGTTTGTAATCCTCAAACACATAATTTTCATACCTTTCAACTATATTGAACAAAATCGCCATAGCAAAATGTTGATCGGAAGTATCTGGGGAAACGACGGGCTTGGAGGGGGGGGATTCTCCCTCCGATTACTTTCGACTATTAAAGGGCAATAGCCCACTCAATTTCCAACCGAATGAGCCAGTTTTGAAGTTTTTACGATAACGCTTTCTATGAAAGCTTTATATACCCCCAGGGCATAACTTACAACCTTAGCCCTGAGGGCTGTGGGGGGGGGGGAGGGTCATACTCAAAGACATCATTTCTGGACCCTTCAAATACGTTCAACAAAATAGCTATATCAAAATGTCGATCGGCAGTGTTTGGGGAAATGATGGGCGTGGAGGGGGGAGGGTTGAGAATTTGTCCTCCGATTGCTTTTGAATATTAATAAAGACACTAGCCCTCTCAATTCCCAATTGAATGAACCCTTTTGAAGTTTCTACGATAACGCTTTCTATAAAAACCTTATATATCCCTCGGGCATAACTTACAACCTTTGCCCTGAAGGGTTTGGGGAGTTTGTAATCCTTAAAGATATAATTTCCAGACCTAACAACTATGTTGAACAAAATATCTATCTCAAAATTTTGATTGAATGTGTTTGGGGAAATGGTGGGCATGAGAGGGGGGCTACTTGCCCTCCAATCACTTTCGATTATTAAAAAGGGCACTAGCCCTTTCAATTTCCAATCAAATGAGCCGTTTTTTATTTCTACAACACTTTCTATAAAAACCTTATAAAAACCGTATATGGCCCCAGGAATTAACTTACAACCCTTGCTCAGAGGGCTGTGGGGGGGGGGAGTCATCCTCAAAGATATAATTTTCAGAAATTTTAACTACGTTGAACAAAATGGCTATCTCAAAATTTGATTGGATGTATTTGGGGAGATGGTGGACGGGAGAGGAGGGTTAGTTGCACTCAAATCAGTTTCAACTATTAAAACGGGCACTAGCCCTTTGAATTTCCAATCAAATGAGCTCTTTTTGAAGTTTCTACCATCATTCTTTCAATATAAACCTTATATACTCCCAGGGCATAACTTACAACCCTTGCCCTGAGTGTAGGGGGGGCTGTCATTCTCAAAGACATAATTTCCGGACTTTTCAACTACGTTGAACAAAATGACTATCTCAAAATTTTGATTGAATGTGTCTGGGGAAATGTTGGGCGTGGGAAGGGGGTTAGTTACCCTCCAATCATTTTCTACAATTAAAAAGGGCACTAGACCTTTCAATTTCCAATCGAATGAGCCCTTTTCGAAGTTTCTACGACAACTCCTTCAATACGAAGTGCCCTGGTCTAAAAAAAAAACATTGTCCCAACGTCGTTCTTTCCTTAGGCAGCGCTATTGCGCTGCCTTTGATTGTAAAATCTGCGATTTTTCTTCAATTTGCGTTTTCTATTTTAGCTATTGTAAATTTTACTTGGTTTTCAAATTTGTTTCAGCAATACTGAAGTTTGAGATTTAAAATTAAAGATCCAGTCGAATTAGATACGATTAAGACCGATAATTTTTATGGTAAGCCTGAAAATATTCGCTTTATGTACTACCCTTACCCTCTAGGATTTAAATAATGTTTGATACTTTGTTGTTTTTTTAAGTATTTTATTCAATTATGTTAGAAAATTATTGAGAATTAATGCTTTGTTTTATTTGTTGAAGTATTTTTAATTTTTTTGGGCAATTTCATTTATGTGTTTCTATAAGCCTCGATTTTGAGGGAAATAAATAAACAGGATTAAAGCCCTTTTGCAAATATGACGAAGTAAAGACATGTTCTTGAGACTGAAAATACAATTTCTTAACACCTTGATGATCCCAATTGCTACCTACACATGCGAGATAAAGACGCTGAATGCGGGCGTAAGGGCAAACTTGCATCCTTGAAAGTAAATGCCTGTCCCATATCGCTGGTTACCTCCTTAGATACAGTCTCTAATCTGGAACTTCTCCAACGTCTAAAAATCAAACAAACAATCCTCATAAAAATTCAGCTCCATGAGTTCCGTTGACTTGGAGCTTTGTAAAGAATGGGTCGTTAACGTCTCCCAAAGATCATCTTCGGAAGTCAAATTCTTGGTTCAAGGTCACTCTTCAAAGAGGTCGAAAGAAAACTTCACTCCTTACCACGGAACTTCTTCTGTTAGCAAAAAACCGCTAGGCATACAGAAGGCATATTCGCGCACTTGGAAAGAAGAAGGCTACAAGACAATCTTCAAGGACAGACGGAAATTAAGTAAACTGAATTACCCTTTGTTGTAAATTGGTGGCTTGGAAATGTTTGAAGACTGTTTCATCAATGTCTCCCGAATATCATCTTCAAAAGCCAAATTCATGATTCAAAGTCGCTTGCCAAAGAGGTCGAGAGAAAACGTCACTCCTCACTACGGACCTTCTTCATCTATCAGACGACCATTAGGCATGCAGAAGGCATATCCTTCTTTCAACATGCAGAAGGCAGAAGGCAT
>JAQQPU010002640.1:49292-65750 GCA_029168905.1 Artemia sp. Kazakhstan ARC1039
ATGCAGAAGGCATATCCTTCTTTCAACATGCAGAAGGCAGAAGGCATATCCTTCTTTCAACATGCAGAAGGCAGAAGGGATGCAGAAGGCATATCCTCGCACTGTGAAAGAATAAGGCTACTAGACAACCTTCAAGGACATATGAAAATTGAGTAAATTGAATTAACCATTGTTGAAAAACATGTTCCTTTTTTTGAAAAGTAGCAACTCGGAATTCCATTATTCTATCATCCTAAACGCCTTTAATACTGAAAGTGCTCATTCTTTACTCAATGGTAACCCATGTTTGAGCAAACTCTCATTTTACTTTGAAAAAGCACCTAACCAGGACATTAATCCTATACTCTATTGTCTATACTGTACTATAATGTTCTTGTACTATACTGTCGATCGGAAGAAGAGTTTTATCCATAACAATAGTCTGCCCTGATGTTCTAATAATATACTACAGATAATACAAAGAGACAATGCTAATTATTGACTAATTACGGCCCATACATTATGGGTTTCTTTTTCTACATGAAATATAACAAGATTGGGTTTTTTTTTACTGGAGCAATCAAAATTAAAGAAGGGGGACGTAAGGAGAAAAGAGACATACATTTAACAAGTCTAGAATGATAAACCTCTAGAATGATAAACCATCAAATAATGTAAACGATATGAAAATATAGAAAAAAAGATGCGACATTTCAATAGTGTTGTGAAAAAATAACACAAACAGCCTTTTCCCCCCTAATCATAACAAGTCTAGACTTTTATTACCGACCTTTTTTTTACAAATTTTTATTATTAATATGGAGAAAAGACTTTTTTTCCAAATATTTTCAATTTGTTCCAATTATAAATGGAAAGTCAGTTTGGCCTAAGAAATTATTTACGATAAAGTACAACAAGTACAAATTAGTAATGTCCCTTTGGAGCAGGCTTTTTTTTTTAAAGAAATCCAGTCCATGCGACACCAAAAATTTCATCAACATGAAAATTCATAACCGAACATTCTGAATGCTGCTTGTTCTTACAAAATAATGACTTGGAAAGAGTTTAAATCGTTAAAAATTTAAACCTTCAATAAAATTACACTTTGAAATGAATTTTAAACCAAACTAAATTCATTAAACTTCGATAAATTAAACTTCAAAATTTGATCGATAATAAACTTGAATTAAACCAAAATTCAATTAGACTTTAGACATAATTCTAAATAATCAGCCATTTGATATATTTAATATTTAATCACCACCCTTAATATTGCTTGCTATCTGATATGATTTAAAAAACACGCTTCCGTTTTAGATCTGCATTTACGCTTTTTTTCCCTTTTGATCAAGTTTTGATTAATCAAATTTTTTATTGCTTCTGACTTGAGAATTTAGCAAAACATATTGTCCATCCAAGATAATAAACAACAAGTTTCAAAACCAAAAAGATTGAGAAATTACAATTTGGCGTTAGTATGTAAAACCTAACTGAAAAGCGAATTCGGTTTTTTTTTTAGCAAGTGATAGTCTCTTATCAATAAAGTATTATTTTTATCTATATCTTTGTATCTTTATTTTTATCTATATCTATATCTTTGTATCTATAGCTCCTTCTTTCACTTTCTTTTTTTTGCCATTCATTGTGCAGTGTTTTCTTCATTAAGTTTTGGACATGTTATTTTTATACGCTGTATTTTACTAATTTGTTTTAATTTTTTTGTAGACCATTTATATGAACTAGAGTTCTAGGCTTCTTTTGCACTAGTTTTTAATGCTTGTCCATTGTTTTGGTGGTTTCTGTTTTGTTTTTGTTCTCTTTTACTTGACATAAGGAGCAAATTCGCCTGTATTAGAGCTTGTAGTAGTCTTCTGAAAATAAATATTATCTTATCTTTGCGTAAAACAGAAGATATCGACAAATACTGTGAATTAAATAGGGGAAATCAAAAAGGAAAATTTGATAGAACTTACCAACCATCAAAAAGTAAACAAAGCATGCTCACAGGTCAGTTTGGTCTTTACTGGTACGCTCCAGGAAATGTAAATCATTTACTGAATTATTTCAGTAAGATCTCAAAAACACATAATTTACAAGAATTTCTAAGACTCTTACCCCATTTATTTGATCATACCTAGAAATAATCGGAAAAATTGGTAATTTATCGGATTTACTGATCATTGAAGAATTAGGAGGGAAAGTGGTAGGATAAACTAATATCATGTTTACAAGTAGCTAACATTGAAAAGAAGTTTGCTAAAAACTATCAAAAACAATAGTTTGCAGAGAACATATTATTAGAACATACAGGCCTACTATTGGCTTACCTTAGTTTTTTGCAGGCCAACTTTAAAATAAATGCCGAAAACAAAACTAAATACCTTTAATAAATCATACGGATTTTCTGTCGAATTGACTAAGTTCGACACTGCACTAAATATGTCACCAGAACTTTGTCTCGCCCGTAAAAATTCTTCTTGTGACCGTAGCAGCATCAAAGAGAGCTTGAACATAACAATGCTTCCGTACAAAAAGAAATTATCCCAGAGTAACAGTAGCTGACGAAACGGCAACACTGACGAGAAAATGGTTAAAAACCAATTGACGGTGACTAGACTTAACTCGATGTCATGCTCTTTCAGCACGGTGTGTAACGACGGTAGGTGAACAGCAACTAAGTCTCGAAGAACGCATTGATCTGCTTGGACGCCTGAAAATAGCTGGAAAATCAGGTCAAAATCTTGATAAGAAGGGGGGTGTTCCAGCACTTCAAAACATTTTTTAGGTCGCATCTTTTTTAGTATTTTCTGAGAGAATTCCTTTGGGCCAAATTACAGGGGGGTCTTTATGTTCAAGAGTGGTACATATAATACTTTTAAAGCAACACCTGTCGCACCTTTAATCATGCTGGCCTGTCGCTACTCTTGGCACTTACCACATATTACAAAATATTATATGCGTGGGTGGTTAGTCTGCAGAAAAAAAAACAACAACAACAAAAAACCTCCAGAGACCTTGCTGTTGCTTACTAACGGAAATGATTACTTATCGTTAGGAAAGGTGGTGATCATCGTCACCAGAAACTTAACTCGGCAACTTGAGGCATTGGAAAAACTCAAGCTTTGCAGTCTGGGCACCAGCCCTTGTACAGCTGACATTGGTCAAGCTACAGCCGAACCCGAACAGACATCAGATGAAAATGATGAAGATACCTTAAGTAATTTACAGAGTAGGTCAAATATAAACGGCGTTCCTAATATATAGTCTGAACATGCAGTATATAATGTGTTATTTTAATCTATAGTACTAAATCGCTATAGATAACACCCATAGCACATCCCTGCTCAGTATTTTGTATTAGTATTTTGCTTAGTATTAGTATTTTGCGGGTTTGATGAGTTTATTCTCAATATTTTTTAAGAAATAAGTTTTGCCAAATCTATTAAATACACATAAAACCATCTACGCAAGTGAGCGCATTGGCCAATAGGAGTTGACCAATATACCGTCAGAATGGCTTTTCAAGGTAGACATATTGATAAAATTACTGGCTAAGGAATTCTAAAGCCTGGACGTAATGTGTTTTTTTTTTTTAGAGGAGGCCAGGGCTAGACATATTGAATTTCACAATATTTAAGGGTCGTTTAGACACCGTCAAGCCTTTTACATGGAGATTTAGCCCTCCAAGGAGTGTTTTGTGGTTGTTTTAGCTGTGAAGTGTAGACCTAGGCTTTGCAGATGCTATGAATGTATACAATAAAGCCAATAAATTCGGTCCAATAAACCATCGTTGCAGATTTCAAAGGATTGAGTTCTTATGCTATGCATGCTTAACTTATAAATATAAAGATATAATTGTTAGTAAGTCTGAACAGAACTGATGTTTTCACAAACTACACGTAAACACCCGCACCCCCAACAACCGCCAAGAAAAGGCAAGAGAGCGCCTGATGAAAGAGGGCTACAACCCGTTGAGTCTTAACCGATTATTCAATCAGTTAAAAAATAAAAGAGATATTCTCTGTCATTACACCTTTCTCGTAAACAAAAGAAAAGAAAATTTATATATCTTTATTCAAATATACTTCTTTAATCTGTTTTTAAATAAAAAAATGTGCTAAGCACACTCTCCCCCCCCCCAATTACCAGTTGGAATACTAATCCGGTTTCCCAGAGTCAATAATGACAGTGTAGCCAGTACATGTGGTGTTTCGACGGTCGACCACGAAATTATCGACATTTTTATATGCTATCAAATATAACATTTGATAGTGTTCAATGAACGAATTTATAACCATGACCCAACCATGATCCTCAGTGCCGCAAAAATGAAACTTCCAAGAAGTGGTCTGCAAACCAAAGTTGAATCTAATACTATGTTTTCAAGCTTATTGTTCCATTCTTTCATTACCTTTCATCTATTAACGCCTTCACAAAAAATTACACATGCAATCATTCACTAATTATTGTGAACCAAATTTTAACACAATTTTAATTTATTAACCAAATTATTTAAATTAATTAATTAGTAATTTTTGCATTATTTTTTTATTTATCATCAAAATTATTTTATTATTATTAATTATTCTAATTCAATTACTTTTAATTTATTTTGTTTTATTAATTGAAGAATAATGTATTAATAATTCTCATTTATTAACTACACCCTCTACTTTATTTAATAAAAATGAAATTAAAAAATTACAAAATGATTAAAATCATTAGATTATTTATTTGAACAGCAGTTCTGGACATTGAGGACAGGACAGAAGGTTCTGGACATTGAGAAATATTTAATAGAGGAGGAATATGACCCAAAATCCACATTTGAACATTTTAATTGTTGTTCCAAGACGAGATTTACGGCACGGAAACACACCTCCAATTTTGTATGTATACATTTTTTATTTCGAATTAATATGGCAATACTAGCAATCTCTTTACTTCTACTCTAAAATCACCCTTGGTCTCATAATTCCCTCTTGGTAAAAGTGAGTAGCTGAAGGCCTCTCCCTGGATGTTTCACGAATATGACATCAATACAAGCTTTATTTCTCAAGAGAACATCAAGAGCTGGATGGTTGGAGTCGGGGTTATTTCTGGGGCAGGAATTCATTTCAGGGGGGGGGGTAATCATTGGGAGATGAATCTACTGACTGAAAAATCGACAAATTATGAAAAAAAAAAATCTAGTTAAAATCATATAGCATCCACAGTGGGACTTTATCATAAAGGACACCTCTCCCTTCCCGTTCCTTCAGGTTTCCATATTATAAAAGTTTGACGAGAAAAAGTCACTCTGACGTTAATGTTTACCTTTGTTTATATAAATGAATCGTTGAACATAAAGGGCCTCGTTCAATTCATAAAACCTGTCAGCAAGGCAGATAATGAGTGCATTCGAGTTGAATTTTATGTCGACAGCCAAAACGTTCTATTAGTCTCTGTCGACAGCAGGTCGACACAAAAGTTGAGCTTACCTCCACGTGACAAGCTGAGCTCCATGATAATCGGCCATTTCACTGTCCTTACAAAAAGAATCTCTAAGAATATCTTTGAATATTTTAATGTATTTTCAATATTCATTTAATATTTTTAAAATACTTAAATATTTAACAACCAAAGTGGTTTTGGGGCTCGAGGTGTTTTTTGTTTTGTTTCTTGACAGAATTTTCTCAGAATATACTAAGCTAAGATTCGCATCTAACAGCCAAAATAAGAAAATCCATTTGATGCATCTATAGCAGGGTCGGCAAAACTTTTTTCATGGTCACATTAACGGGTTCTAGGCGTTTACCCCGCCCCCCGCGGAAAACCCTCCTCCCTCAGAAAATCCCCCCGGTAGAAAATAAGGCTTTCAAAATTTGATAATTTTTTAGTTTAGTTTTTTTTTCCGTAGGAACAAGGAGTTTTGGTACTTGTGTATTATACGCGACTCACTCAAGTTTACGCTGTGTAAAACTCGAGAACAAACCGGTTGCTTCCAGCTTAGCGCGAGACAATACGAAGACAAGTGACAAAATAGATGGAAAATATATAATTTGGGTTATATATCTGCACATAAGGGGGTGGGAGTAGAGTATTTAGACAACTTGAAGTCAGAAATAATTCTCACTACATAATATGCAGAATAATTATACCTACCACATTTTGAATGTAGACCAGCTACACTTTGACCCCCCCCCCACCGTAATGTGCAAATATATAGCCCAAATTTGTTTCTAAAATAACAAAGAAACTAACGATGAAACCGGTTTGTTCTCGAGTTTTAAACAGGGTTAACTTGAGTGAGTGGCGTATAATACACAAGAACCGGAATTTTTCATGGAGAGAGTGCCGGATTTCCCGGTATTATTTAAAAGAGACCAGAAATTAAATTTAAAAAAAAACAAGTTTTTTCAGCTGAAAGTAAGGAGCAATATCAAAACTTAAAACGAATCGTTTTTAAATAATACCAGAAAATCCAGAAAAAAATTCTCCATGAAAAATTCCGGTACTAGTGTATTATACGCCATTCACTCAAGTTTACGATATGTAAAGCTCGAGAACAGACCGGTTTCTTCGTTACTTTAGAAACAGATTTGGACTATATATTTGCACATTAGGGGGGGGGAAGCACAGCGAGTCTGCATGCAAAATGTGTTAAGTATAATTATTCTGCATATTATGAAGTAAGAATTATTTTCTGACTTCAAACTATCCAAATTCTCCCAACCCCCCTTATGTGCAAATATATAGCCCAAATCATATATTCCCCATCTATTCTGTCGTTTGTCTTTGTCTTGTCTCATGCTAAGCTGGAAGAAACCGGTTTGTTCTCGAGTTTTACACAGCGTAAACTTGAGTGAATGACGTATAATACACAGGAGTCAGTACCACCAAGCAGATATTAATCCTCTGTGGCACTCCCTACCACCAGTTCTAAGCAAGCCAATATCGAGCTTGTTTGAATTTAATAGTTTAACATTTCAAAAGCGTAATTTCAAATATTTTTTTTCTTGCAAAAGAATAAGGATTGAAGATCCCGCGGTTCAAACCGGTCCCGTGCCATTCCAAATTACAAGTAATTTTTTTTCAAGTCAATGATCACTACTTCAATAACGAAAAAGGATAAAAACTCGAGAATTTTTATAAATGGGTGTCATGAAATGGAGAAGAAACTACAACAACTTGTAGCCTCCGTTTTGCAACAAACGCAATAACAAACCCTCGTATGGCAAGAATTTTCCCCAAACGTCACTTCCCATCCAGATTACGGCCACCTCGAGCTGTTCCTGAGCCCATCCCTATTTTTTCCCCCATTCACCACGTCACCTCCAGATATGAAAAAAAACCTTTGCCCCCTTCATTACAGAAAAAATAAATAAAATACCGCACTAATTTTTCCCTTTTTTATTGGACGATGGTGCTACCCGGTTTTTACATTTATTTGCTTGCTTTGTCCCTCCCCCTCTTTTTGAGTGTCCCTTCTATTTTTTAAATTCATATATAATATACAGTTATATTTTGTCCTCTTTTTTGTGTTTATTCTCTTATTTTGTTCCCCCAGTTTTTTTAATGCCCCTTTTAACTCTTTTAACTTGTGTTTACTGTATTTTTTTTAGCTTAGTTTGACCAATTTTTATCTTTTTAACTTTTTAATTGACTTTTTACAGTTACATTTGTGACTCGCCAATTACATTACATCAATGGATTATTTAATGCCGGTTACATGTAGAACATGGAATTATCTCTCACATACCTGAGATACTACTACTACTACTACTAACAACTCATCGCAGCACCAAGCCGCCTGAGGCCAACACAGCTACGCACGCTCCTCCTCCACCCCAGTCTATTCAAAGCCTCCCTTTTTACACCCGCCCACGAAGTTCCCATTTCCTGAGATAGAAATTTCAAAAAACCTTTTAGGTTAATACAAAATAATTCCAGAAAGCTCAATCTGGAAGTTCCAAATTTTCAATCTCTTTGTTCTTTTTTACGATTATTTTATTTTGAAATATTCTTAAATGGCATATAAATATAAAAATGAGGCCCCAAACTAGAGTGAACCGAGTCTAGCTGCAAACCGACTCACTCGTGGGGAAGCCGAGAATTTTCCAGAATTTGTCATTTGCACATCAAACGAGATAGGAAGTAAAAGCGAGTGTCTGAGTTTTGCTTTTAGAATGAACAGACACAACCCGACCTCTGTAGGGAAGGAGGGGAGAAGCGTTATCCCTAAATTCTTGTCATCAGATGATCTACTTGAAGAAAATTTTTGGATCTCGATCAGAGGCGGTTTTAGGGGAGGGACAGAGGGGGCCCTTGCGCTGGACTCAAAGATTTATAACGTTTATGATCATTTTGTAAATTTTTAAATGTTATTTTTATTAAAATAAAGCAGAGGGCCCAGTTAATAAATGAAAATAATTCATACATTATTGATTGGTTAATAAAATAAAAACAAAAAAATTAAATAAATAAACATTAATAATCAAATTAAATAATAATAATAAACTTTTTGTTGAAATATATGACTAATAATACATGTTCGTCATATATACCAAAATTAAGACATGACGACGAAGAGGACAAGTTTCAATTAAGTGAATTTTACAATGATTTATGTTTTCACGCATAGAAACACGCTTTTATTTTAGTTGACGGGTTCATAGAATCAGCCCCCAAGGAAAAATAGAATGATTTTCAAACATATTTTTTATACAAGCACATGACTAACAAGCATACATTCACCATGTGCATCAAAATTCGATTTCCAAGTATGAACATGAACAATGTAATAGGAGAAAAAAAATCCAATCATAAGTTTCTAAAGCGTGAAAAAAATTCAAAAATTTAATGACGTCATATTCTTTATCTTTCTGGGTTTATAAGATAAAACCGTATGACGTCATGGTTAGGTAGGCTACATGTAGAGACGCAACATGTGTACCAATTTAGTTTCTAAATGGTTCTCAAGAGAAAAAGGTATTTGATGCTGAGCTATATATTATATTACTAGGATGTTGCAAGATAATGAAACTAATATGGTTAAGTAAGTATTGAAGTATTTATACATCCATACACATACACCTTTTCTAAATGCAGTGTTTTTCTAAATGGTTGAAATGCAGATCAACCAAGAAAGAAAAAAAATAAGTTTTCTAAAACTTGTTATTTAAGTATATGACTAACAATACGTATCAGTCATATACATCAGAATTAAACTGAGAAGATGAAAAGGAACAGTTTCAAGTAAGTTGATTTTATAAAAATAGATTTAAAGTAAATTTTGAAGCATAAGACATATTATTTTTTCTTTTCTTGGATCATCGGACCATCAGCAAAGGAAGAAACAGGATGAGTTGAGAATAGACTTGTTGTCAAGATATTTGTCCAATACAACATATTAATCATATGCGTTAAAGCTAACCAACAAAGATGAAATATATAATTTTAAGGTGAGTGAATTTAGTAATATGTTAAATGTATTTTATGAAGTATCAGACAAATTATTTTTTTCTTTTCTAGGATCATCAGACCATCAACAAAAAGGAAACAGAATGAGTTGAGAATAAAATTTTCATAACTTATACGACTAATAATGCATATTAGTCGACACACTGCTGAAGATGAAATCTATTATTTTAAGGTAAGTGTATTTAATAATATGTTTAATGTATTTTCCAAAACATAAGAAAAGTGCAATTTTTCTTATCTAGGCTCATCGTATTCTCAACTAAGGAATAAAAAGGATAATTTTTGAATAACCTTGATATGATTTGCATAATGATTTTAATCTTAATCTTGAAGTATCGAGGATGCATTTTTTCTTGTCTAATTTCATCGAAAAATCAAGGCAGAATAAAAATTTCAAAAGCTTTTTATCGATGTGTATGAGTAATAATGCATTTAAGTCATATACATCAAAACAAAGCCATAATAATCAAATATATAATTTTCAGGTATAAGATGAACACAATTTTCTTCTCTAGGCTCACTGATCAGACAACCATGGAAGAGGCAGGACAAGTTGCGAATGAACTTGTAACTCATAGGCGTTGAAACTAAGCCACGAAGATAAAATTTATTATTTTAAGGCAATTGAATTCAATAATATGTTTAACGTATTTTATAAAATCAGACAAATTATTTTTTTTTCTTTTCTAGGATCATCATGCCATCAACAAAAAGAAACAGAATGAATTGAGAATAAACTTATTATAAACGTAAATGACTAATAATACATATTAATCAATACATTGAAATTAAGCCACGAAGATGATATCTATTATTTTAAAGGTAAGTGAATTTAATAATAAGCTTAATATATTTTGTGAAGAATAAGACAACTGTAATTTTTTTTTATCTAGGCTCGTCGTATCATCACCCAAGGAGGAAAAAGAATGATTTTCGAATAACCTTGTTATGAATTGCATAATGTTTTTAATCTTAATCTTGAAATATTGAGAATGCATTTTTCTTTCCTAAGTTCATCGAAAAATCAAGGCACATTTTTTTTTCAAAAGCTTTTTATCGATGTATATGAGTAATACTACATTTAAGTCATACCCATCGAAACTAAGCTACAGCAATCAAATGTATCATTTTCAGATAAGTGAATTTTAAAATATGTTTAGTATAAATTGTGAAGAACAAGACGAATGCAATTTTCTTATCTAGGCTCACTGATCAGTCAACCAAGGAAGAAATAGGATAGGTTACGAATGATCTTCTTATCGATGTATATCACTAATAACACATATTAGTCATAGATATTGAAACTAACTACAAAGTTGAAATGTATAATTTTCAGGTAAGGGAATTCTACAAATGTGTTTCATTAGCAGCGCAATCACGCTGCCTAAGTAAAGAACGATGTTGGCACAATGTATTAATTTTTTTTCTTCCATACCAGTGCGCTTCGTATCGAAGGAGTTGTCGTAGAAACTTGGAAAAGGGCTCGTTGGATTGGAACGGCTAGTGTCCTTTTTGATAGTCTAAAGTGATTGGAAGGCAACTAACACCCCTTCCACGCCCACCCTTTCCCCAAACACATCTAATCAAAATTTTGAGTTAGCCATTTTGTTCAGCGTAGTTGATTTCCACATAGAAATTATGTTTTTGAGGAGGACACTCCCCCACAGCCCTCAGAGCAAGGGTTTTAAGTTATGCCCTGGGGCGAATAAGAACGATGTTGGCACAATGTATTATTTATTATTTTTTCCTTTAGACCAGGGCACTTTGTATTGAAGAAGTTGTCGTAAAACTTCGGAAAGGTTCGGAATGGAAACTTCGGACATGAGTAGGGTTCAAAGCCCTATTCCTTCCCAAGGCCAGAACATAATTTGCACTTTACTGAAAAAATACAAATTGATGTGAATTGTCAGTTTAATATACATATACTGATAATTAGTAATCAAAATGTTAATATTATTTGATTTATTAAAGTTATGAAAGTAAAAGCATTTATATTTTTTCAGTAAAGTGCAAATTATGTTCTGGCCTTGGGAAGGCATAGGGGTTCTGAGCCCAACTCTTTTTAATTTCTGCTCGTATTGGTAGATTATTTATTTTATTTTTTGCTCATTTTCGGTTTAATGGAATTCTTTACTTTTCTTTGAAAAACTTATTTTGTGGAAAAAGTTTTTTAAATTAGTAATATAAAATGAGAAATGTAAGACGAACACATTTGTTTTAGATTCATCGAATCATCTACAAAGCAAGAAAAACAATAAGTTTCAAATAAATTTTTTATCGTTATATCTGACTAATAATGCTCAGTAGTCACATACAACAAAATTAAACCATGAAGGTGTAATGTATCGGGTAAGCGAATTTTACAATATGTTTAAAGTAGATAACTAAGTATAAGACAAATGTAATTTTTCTTTTCTACATTCCTTGAAACAGCTAGCGAGGAATAAAAAATTAGCCTCAAAAACTTTTTATTAAGAAATATGAACATTAATACGTATTAGTCATGTACATCAAAATTTGACCGAGAATATCAAATGGAACGGTTTTGGATGTAATTTTTCTTTTCAAGGACCTACTTACTTGGATCTACTAGGATCAACTACCAACCAAGCAAGAAACATGACAAGTTGCGGGTGAACTTTTTTATTCATATGTATTACAAATAATATGGATAACAAATAATAAATATATGTCATGTATGTATATTGAAGCTAGGCCAAGAGATTGAAATGGATTATTTTCATGTAAGTGAAATAAATAATATTTTTCAGGTAAGTGAATAGTTTAATGATTTTAAATTGAATTTTAATGTATTTTGTGAACATAAGACAAGTGCAATTTTTTTCTCTAGTCTCAAAGAACCATCAACAAAGGAAGAAAGAAAACGAGTTTAAAATGAACTTGTTATCGATGTGTATGACTAATAATAAACATTAGCCATACACGTCAAAGCTAACCCAACTGAATGAAATGTATTATTCAGGTAAGTGAATCTAATAACATGTTTAATGTATTTTATGAAGTATCAGACAAATGCACCTTTTTTTTACCAAGCTCATATCATAAACAAACGAAGAAAGTGTACGAGTTCCAAGTGAATTTGTTATATATGTGTATGACTAATAATAAATCTTAGTCATAGCACCGAAGCTAAGCCAAGAGATTGAAATGTCTTATTTACAGGTAAGAGACTTTAATAATATATTTAATGTATCTTCTGAAGTATCAGATACATGAAATTTTTTATCAAGGCTCATCGAACCATCGACAAAGGAAGAAAGAGCACTAGTTTCATATGAACTTGATATCGATGTGTCCGACTAACAACAAATATTAGTCATACATATCGAAGCTAAGCCAAAAGAATGAAATGAATTATTTTCAGGTATGTGAATTTAATAATATATTTAATATATTTTGTGAAATATCAAACAAACACAATTTTTTCACCGAGCTTCATCAAACCATCAACAAAGGAAGAAAGAGTACGAGCATCAAATGCACTTGTTATCGATGTCTACGACTAATAATCAATATTAGCCATACACATCGAAACTATGCCAAACGAATGAAACGTAGTAGTTTCAGGTAGGTGAATTTAATCACATGTTTAATGTAGGATATTTCGTGAAATATCAGACAAATGATTCTTTTTATCAAGGCTCATCGAACCATCAACAAAGGAAGAAAGAGTACGAATTTCAATTTGAACTTTTTATCGATGTGTATGACTAATAATAAATATTAGTCATACAACTTCGTGAGGGTATGAAATGAACTTATTATTGATGAGTATGACTAATAATAAAGATTAAACATACACATCAAAGCTAAGCCAAAAGAATGAAATATATTATTTCCAGGTAAGTGAATTTAATAATATGTTTTAGGTATTTCGTGAAGTATCAGACAAATACAATTTTGTATCAAGGCTTATGGAGCCACCAGCAAAGAAAGAGAGAGTAAGAGTTTCAAACAAACTTGTTATCGATGCGTATGACTAGTAACGAATATTAGTCATGCACATCGAAGCTAAGCCAAGAGATAAAAATGTATTATTATAAGGTAAGTAAATTAAATGATATGTTTAATATATTTTGTAAAGTACCAGACAAATACAATTATTTTTATCATGTCTCATTGAACCATCAACAAAGGAAGAAAGAGTACGAGTTTTAAATGAGCTTATTATCGACGTGTAAGACTAATGAAAAGTATTAGTCAAACACATCAAATCTAAGCAAAAGAGAATGAAATTTATTATTTTCAGGTAAGTGAATTTAATAAAATGTTTAAAGTAATTTGTGAAGTGTAAGACAACTGTAATTTTTTTTTACCGAGGCTCATCGAATCATCAACAAAAGAAGAAAGAGTACGAGTTTCAGCTGAAATGGTTACTGAAGTGTATGACTAATAATAAATATTAGTCAGCCGCATAGAAGCTAAGCCAAGAAAATGAAATGTATTATTTTCAGGTACGTGAATTTGATTATATGTTTAATGTATGTTGTGAAGTATTAGAAGAATGCATTTTTTCGAAGAGTGCATTTTTTCGGGGTTCGAAGGCTCATCGAACCCCGAACAAAAGAAGAAAAAGTACGAGTTTCAAATGGATATGTTATCGAAGCTAAGCCAAGAGAATGATATGTATTATATTTAGGTGAGTGAATTTTATAGTATGTAGTGCTTAGTTTATTAATTATGTATTTAACCGATGTATAATTTTTATGACGATGGCCATGGCTGTGATTTTCATATGTTTTATATGTTTAGTGCTTTTTTATGACAAAACTGCCACTGATCTGCAGGACATTGTAAGACATTTGAAAATAAAATCGTTTTATTTTTTCTATGTATTTTTTAAAGTATCAGATAAACGCCATTTTTATCATCTATGCTCATTAAATCATCAACCAGGGAGAAGCCTTTTTATAGATGTGTATGACTAACTTTACACATTAGTCATAAACATCAAAGCTAAGCCAAGAGAATTAAATGTATTATTTTCAGGTAAGTGAATTTAATAATATGTAACGCTTAATTTATGTACTTTGTAAAGTGTCAGATAAATGACATTTTTTTCATCTAAGCTCATTAAATCATCAACCAGGGAGAAAAAAATAATTTTGGAGTAGCCTTTTTATAGATGTGTATGACTAACTTTACACGTTAGTCATAAACATCAAAGGTAAGCCAAGAGAATGAAATGTATTATTTTCAGGTAAGTGAATTTAAAAATATGTAACGCTTAATTTATGTATATTGTAAAGTGTAAGATAAATGACATTTTTATCATCTAAGCTCATTAAATCATCAACCAGGGAAAAACAGGATAATTTTGGAATAGCATTGTTATCGATGTGTATGACAAACTATACAAATTAGTCATACATATCGAAGCTAAGCCAAGAGAATGAAATGTATTATGTTCAGGTCAGTGAATTTAATAATATGTAGCGCTTAATTCATGTATATTGTAAAGTGTCAGATAAATGACATATTTATCATCTAAACTCATTAAATCATCAACCAGGGAAAAAACAGGATAATTTTGGAATAGCCTTATTATCGATGTGTATGACAAACTATACAAATTAGTCATTAACATCGAAGCTAAGCCAAGAGAATGAAATGTATTATTTTCAGGTAAGTGAATTTAATAATATGTAACGCTTAATTTATGTATATTGTAAAGTGTAAGATACATGACATTTTTATCATCTAAGCTCATTAAATCATCAACCAGGGAAAAACAGGATAATTTTGGAATAGCCTTGTTATCGATGTGTATGACAAACTATACAAATTAGTCATACACATCGAAGCTAAGCCAAGAGAATGATATGTACTATTTTCAGGTAAGTGAATTTAATAATATGTAGCGCTAAATTTATGTATATTGTAAAGTGTAAGATACATGACATTTTTATCATCTAAGCTCATTAAATCATCAACCAGGGAAAAACAGGATAATTTTGGAATAGCCTTGTTGTCGATGTGTATGACAAACTATACAAATTAGTCATACACATCGAAGCTAAGCCAAGAGAATGAAATGTATTATTTTCAGGTCAGTGAATTTAATAATATGTAGCGCTTAATTTATGTATTTTGTAAAGTGTCAGATAAATGACATTTTTGTCATCTAAGCTCATTGAATCATCAACCAGGGAGAAAACAGGATAATTTTGGAATAGCCTTGTTATCGATGTGTGTGAAAAACTATACAAATTAGTCATACACATCGAAGCTAAACCAAGAGAATGAAATTTATTATTTTCAGGTAAGTGAATTTAATAATATGTAGCACTTAATTTATCTATTTTGTGAAGTGTCAGATAAATGACATTTTTATCATCTAAGCTCATTAAATCATCAACCAGGGAAAAACAGGATAATTTTGGAATAGCCTTGTTATCGATGTGTATGTCAAACTATACAAATTAGTCATACACATCGAAGCTAAGCCAAGAGAATGAAATGCATTATTTGCAGCTAAGTGAATTTAATAGTATGTAGCGCTTAATTTATTTATTTTGTAAAGTGTAAGATAAATGGCATTTTTATCATCTAAGTTCATTAAATCATCAACCAAAGAGAAAACAGGATAATTTTGGAATAGTTTTGTTATCGATGTGCATGACAAACTATAAAAATTAGTCATACACATCGAAACTAAGCCTAGAGAATTAAATGCATTAATTTTAGGTATGTGAATTTAATAATATGTAGCGCTTAATTAATGTATTTTGTAAAGTGTCTGATAAATGACATTTTTATCATCTAAGCTCATTAAATCATCAACCGGGAGAAAACAGGATAATTTTAGAACAGCCTTGTTATCGACGTGTATGACTAACTATAAAAATTAGTCATACACATCAAAGCTAAGCCAAGAGAATGAAATCTATTATTTTCAGGTAAGTGATTTGAATATTATGTTTAATGTATTTTGTGAAGTATCAGGCGACTAAATTTTTTTTTTTCAAGGCTCCTCGAACATCAACAAAAGAAGAA
>JAQQPU010002641.1:714-19837 GCA_029168905.1 Artemia sp. Kazakhstan ARC1039
AAGGTTTTTTATAGAAATGGTGGTCGTATAAACTTCAAAGAGGGCTCATTGGATTGGTAATCAGAAGTTACAGTGCTCTTTTGAAGAGTCAAAGTGATCAGAAGGCAAATAGCCCCCCCCCCCCCTACACACAAACGTCGTGTTTTCCCGAAACGCATCTGATAGAAATTTTAAGAGGGCCATTTGTTGTCGTAGAAACTTCAAAAAGGACTCAGTCGGTTGGTAATTGAAATGGCTAGTGCCTTTTTTATTAGTCAAAAGTGATTGGAGTGCACTCACCCCCTCCCGTCCATCATTTCCCCAAACACTTCCAGTCAAAATTTCGAGATAGTTATTTTGTTTGAAGTTTAAAAGTCCAGAAATTGTGTCTTTGAGAATGAGAACCCCTCACAGTCCTCAGGGCAATGGTTGTAAGGTATGCCCCGACGGCATTTAAGGTTTTTATGGAAAAAGTGGTCGTGCAAACTTCGGAGGGGGCTCATTGAATTCGAAATCGAAGAGCCATTTTTAAGAGTCAATTTATCGGAGGGCAGCTATACCCCCCCCACGTCATATTTTCCCCAATGTATCCGATAGAAATTTAAGATAGCCATTTTTTCAAAAATAGTCCAAAGATCTCATAACACAGCCTTTGGGGTTGACACAACCCCCCAAAGTATGTGGATAGGGTTTTAAGTTATGCCTCGGGAGGATTTAAGGTTTTCATGAAGAGGTGGCCTTGTGAACTTTAGAGGAGGCTCATTTGATTGGAAATGCATACTTCTAGTTCCGTTTTAAGAGCCAAGCGTTATGGAGAGAAAATAGCCCCCCCTCCCCTCTCCCTGATATCCTCTTTTTCCCAAACACATTCGATCGAAATTATGAGATAGCCATTTTGTAGCCATAGTCCAAAGAGAATATAACAATGTCTGCAGTAATTAAATATAAGAAATATTTAGGCGGACGTTGAACTAAATCAAAACAAACTAAGAGTATTTAAACTTTCAAAAAGGTGACAAAGAAATATCTCAAGAACAACATATATTATTAAGTTAGATCTTGAAGAGTAAGTTGTGGGGGATTTTGGACTAGCCAGAAGGCACTATGTGTATACTTTTAGTACTACAACTACGGTTACTGTAACTAATGACGCTAAGAGCATTAAGGGGAAACTTCTAGGAAGTGTTTAGGGGGTGTTCCAATTAAACGAAAAAGCTGTATACATGCAGGTTTTCAAAAAGGCATATAATATCATAGGCAAAACCACTCCCTAATAGCTAGAAATATCATTAAAACATTTAAAGAAGCTAATTCGATTCAAAATTAAAAGTTCTAGGGTCCATTCTAAGAGGAAAAAGAGATTGGAGGGTAATCAGCCCGTCTCTCAAGCCAATTTATTTCTCAAACAGATCTAGTCAAAATTTTGAGACAACTATTTTGTTCAGCATAGTAGAACGGTCTAGCAGCTATGTCTTTAGGTATATTGGGCTTGTCAAGCCCCCACAATTATGCCAAACTATGGATTCTTATAAAAAAAACCCGAAATTATATAAAATATTTTTTTTCATGAAAATGACTTTGTCAATAAAAAACGAACAGAACTTCATCTAAAAAAATTTTTCCACAAAATATGCTTTTCAAGGAAAAGTAAAGAGCTACATTACGCCAAAAATGAGCAGAAATGAAGTCAAGTAATTATCCAAGCGTAAAACTACTACAAATCACCATCAATGAATAAATGAAACTCATAATGAACAAAAATTAGAACAAATAGCCAAGGTCAAACTCAAAACGAGCAGAAATTAATATTAGTAGGGCTGATAACCCCCATGCCTTCTCAAGACAAGAATATAATTTGCGCTTTACTGAAAACAAAATATGTTTAAGTGTTTTCATTTTTTTTTACTTAAATAAGTAAAAAACTTTTTTTACTCATTTTTTTACCCATTTGTTATTTTAAGGAATAAATATCAGTATAGGTATATTAAACTGACAATCCATGGTCATTTTTTTTTCAGCAAAGCCTAAGTTATGTTCTGGTCTTGAGAAGGCATGGGGGTTGTCATCCCTAGTAATGCAAATTTTTGCTCGTTTTGAGTTTGAATTGGCTATTTATTATAATTTCTGTTGCTTTTGAGTTTCATTTAATTGTTGATAGTGATTTGTGGCTTTTTTACGATTGGAAGATTATTTGACTTTATTTTTGCCCATTTTTGGCTTAACAGAGTACTTTTCTTTGAAAACTTATTCTGTGGAAAGTTTTTTTAAATTAATACAAATATATGACACCGTCATTCAGCCAGGGGGGTCTGGCACCCCCCCCCCTCCCCCCCCCCCCGCCCTTATGGGTGCCCATGGATCCGATGAAACTAGCATAGACCACATATATAATGAACAAAAAATTCAAAATTCCACATTTTTGCAGATAGGAGCTTGAAACCTCTACAGTCAGGTTCTCTGATACACTGAATATGACGATGTGATTTCCATTAAGATTCTGTGACTTTTAGGAGTTATTTTGCCCTTTTTTCGAAAATAAGACAAATTTTTACAGGCTCGTAATTTTGATCGGTTATAAATTTGAAATAAACTGGATAAAACTTATATATCTAAATTAGCATAAAAATCCGATTCTTTTGATCTATTGATATCAAAATTATGTTTTTTAGGGTTTCGGTTACTATTGAGCCGGGTCACCTGTTACTTACTGTTCATTACCACGAACTGTTTGAAATTTTTGGAAGTGTAAAACGATATCATCATTGTAATAATTATGGTCCAAAACCCTTTACTAGATGTTTGCATGAACACCTTCCGTATGTTCCTTTTCGAAGCCCCCTTAATAAGCTACGCAATTAAGGTACAAACACCAATATATAAATTTAGATTAATATAGGCGTGGTTCTGTTAGCACAGCGGTGGACTTCAAATTAGAGTATCTTGGGTTAGATTCATGATTGTTTTTTTTTATCACAGGTTTGCCCCTTTCTATATGATCATTTTCAGATAATTTCACTGTTTTTATAAATGTGATGTACTCATTTTTAAATGTATGTCCCGGGAAAGTATTTTGTCAAGCATTTTGATTCAAAAGGGAATGAAAGTAATACAGTTCATGGTTTGCAACGACATTCTTAGTAGGTTGCTAAATCCATACCCCAACGTATGACGTAATTTTGTAAAAAATCCTCTTGTGTGTGTGTGTGTGGGGGGGGGGGGTAAATCTGGAGCTAATTTTCCAAAATCAAGTGAAAATGACAGAGAAAACTTATAGTTATAAAAAAAATAGAGATGTACTGAAGAAAGCTGACCTGTTCCAGTGGATGCTTGAATTATGCAGGCCTATCTTAGTTCTGACAACATTTTTGCAGAAACTAAATTTCACCTGGGGGGGGGGATGGAACTGGGTCTGGGGGAAAAATGTGGTCTGGGAGAGGCAGTTGCTCCCTCTGTTCCATAGGAAATTACGCTCCTGGCCACAACCCTTGCCACTTAGTGGTTGGAGAAGCGTAGGCATGTGGTTCTGGAACCACTCAAAGTTGTATATTAAAAGAAGTATTACTTATTGTTATACTTACTTATACAAATTATTTACTTGACAATTCCGCTGTAATATTCTCTCCATCGCAAAATTCTACATCCATAGAGGAAGAAAAACAAATGAAAACAGTTCCGTAAAAAATTCAGGTAATTCTTCCCAAAAGTTTTGAAATGAAAACAAACTTAGTTTATAATACCATTTATCGTACCTACACAAGAAATGATCTTTTTTGAAATTTCGATTCATTTGTAAGTAATGAATGTTTTTTTTATTTAGGGATAGGTCAAATAATTCCCTAAGCCTAAAGGCAAATTTCTGTTGAGCTAGCAAAATTTCCAACAAGCATTTCGATATGTAAACCTGTCCGCTTACTTAACCTTTTGTTTCGAAGCTCCTCACCTGGAGCTACTTTCTTAAGTGCCACTAAATTTAGTTTTTAAAACAAATAATTTTTAAAACAAAAAAAGGTCTATTTCTTCTTAAGAAAAAAACTTGCAAAAAGAAACGACACTATTTTTCCCTAAATTGGGGGTGATTAGAAACTACATAAAAAAAGAAGTTTTGAACTGAAACTAACGAGCAACATTAAAACTGAAAACAAACAGAAGTTATTCCGTAAAACGAAAAAGATCATGGCAGTGTTGTTTCTAAATTAAATTTTAATAAAAAACGAGCAGAGATTAATTTAAAAAACAAAGTTTTTCTGAAGGAAGTAAAGAGCGAAGTTGAAACTTAAAACAAAAAAAAAATTATTACTTCACAGCATTTCTAACATATATCAATAAAGGTGTGCGCGTAACTGAACCCCAAGCAACTGAACCCCTGTAACTGAACCCCCGTGTAACTGAACCACCGTGTAACTGAACCCTCGTAGAACCGAACCACCGTGCAAATGAACCCCCGTGTAACCGAACCCCCGTGTAACCGAACCCTCGTGCTACTGAACCCTCCTGCAACTGAACCCCCTTTAACGGAACCCTCGTGCAACTCAACCCCGGTGCAACTCAACCCCATTTAACAAAACCCCCGTGTAACCGAACCCCCATGTAACTGAACCCCCATGTAACTGAACCCACGTGCAACAGAACCCCCGTATAACCGAACCCCAGTGCAACTGAACCCCCGTGCAACTGAACCCTCGTGCTACTGAACCCTCGTGCAACTCAACCACTGTACTTATATTGGGTAAAACACAATAAGGTTATGAACCATAGTTATTTAACTATGGTATAGTTATTTAACCTTTAAACTGTTTTAAATAAAATGGCCATCCCAAAATTTAGATCGGATGTATTTTGGGGAAAAATAAGGTTGGATGGAAGCCCTCCGATCACTTTTAACTCTGAAAATGTGCACTGGAAATTTTGATATCGAATGAGCCCCCCCCCCAAAGTTCATACAAATGTTTTTCTACAAAAACCTTATGTGGTAGCATTGAGCAACTAGCTTAATTTACAGCCCTTGCCCCAGATGCTGCTGGTGGGGTTGTTAACCCCAAAGGCATGGTTATTTGATCTTCAGACTCTTTTGAACAAAATGTTTATTTTTATTTTGATTGGATGTATTGGGGGGGGGGATGTCGATTAAGAGGGAAACGCTGATTGTCCTGTGATTACCTTTGATTCTTCAAAATTGAACTTGAACTTTCAATTTCCAATCGAATGAGCCTTCTATAAAAACTTTAAATTTTAACAATTGGTACCTTGCAATAACATACAGATTGCTGATACAGGTGTATCAGTAATTTTTTTTGGGAACAGCTTAGCGTATCAAGATGAAACTTCTGGGGCATCTACCTGCTACTACTGCTATTAATACTGCTACTACTACAACTAATTTAACACTATTATTACTTCTACTGCTCCTACTACGACCTCTGCTACTATTAAACTAGCACTATCAAGGCTACGCATATCAAATTGAAAATTTGACAGAATGAGGTATTTGAGGTGGAACTTGAACTAAATCAAAAGACACTATGTGCATGCAGATTTTCAAAATGGCATATCTCAAAAAGGGATTTGTGTATTAAGTTGGAACTTTCAGAGAGTGCTTAAAGGGAAAGTCAATTCACCAAAAGGAAATATGTGCACACTCAGGCCTGGATTTACCACTAGGTCCCTAGGCCCGGACCTAGAAGCGATTAATGCTAGCGGGAGCAATAATTTATCACTGAGTAATTTTTTCCTGACAAAAACTGGACTGATGTGATTTATCGTTGCCAGGTGCACTTTGCCGCCACGCTGCCTATTCACAGAAAAGTGACTTTAAAACAGCACAGGAATTCCATGGTCACTTACAAAACTGTCAGATGTCTCCCAAGAATGGTAGCTGAGAGTTCGGTATAACCCCTCTCTTTCATCACTTTTCGCTCATCAGTTGTGTTCTGTTAACACACAGTTGCATGGCTACATGGTTACACACAGTTACAGTTACATGGGAGTTCAGTTACACGGGGGTTTAGTTAAATGAGGTTGAGTTGCACGAGGGTTCAGTTAAAGGGGGTTCAGTTGAATAAGGGTTCAGTAGCACGAGGGTTCAGTTGCACGGGGGTTCAGTTGCACGGGGATTCGGTTATAAGGGGGTTCAGTTGCACGGGGGTTCGGTTATACGGGGGTTCAGTTACAGGGGCTCAGTTGCTTGGGGTTCAGTTACACGGGGGTTCAGTTACAATGGAACCATCAATAAAACTAGTGCAAATAAATCAACTAGTGATATTTCCCTATGTTTGTAGGATTACAGAAAACTAGCGCTTTACTGAAAATACAAATCATTATAAGAGTTTTAGTACGTTAAAAATAAACATTTAAGGGCTCTTTTAACAGTATAAAAGTAAAGCATTTTTAGATTGTTGCTTTGTTTATTTTTTTGTTTAATTAGGCACCACTTTTGCACAATGAGCTCAATTCAATGATTGACTGTCATTTTGGATCTGAAAAAAGACATTTCATGATTATTTTGTAGACAAGTTCGAAGTGAAGGAATCTTATTAGTATCAAGACTTCAGACTCGCTTTAAAATTTGTATCACAACTTGAAATTCTACGTTTTATATAGAGAAATAACTGTATCCCCAGAGTCCATATTATGGTTGATATGTTCTTCATTTTGGGTAATACTAGGTGAGAGCAAGATGTTACCCGATAAATCAAACCATTATTTTTATGCTGTTTAATGACTGTAAACTTATTATTTTTATGCCTAAATTTTAAAGATTATTTCAATTGTATACTGGAAGTTACTGACGTCACAGCTCCTGTAGGACTATGAAGAGCGTTGTAGATTAGTTTGTAGTTGTGAATAGATTGTTAGGTAATACTTTGCTTGCCTTACGTTCTTTGGCCCCTTTCCAAGGCATTTGTCAAGGCCATCCCCTGGGGCACTCTTGAGGTTGAGTGAACTTTATCAAGGCCATCCTTTACTGAGACTGAACGAACTATTGTTGCGCAATGACATAGCTCCAAGGCACTTTTAAAGAGCAATGAACTCTGAACAAACCTGGACAATTGTGAAACAGATTGCACAATAATCTAAGATGTTCGCTAAAGATTTTCTGATGATTTCAGAATTATTTGACTGGCGCAGTCTTGATTTCCCTAAGGCTAGTAAACTCTTACTGATTTCTCTGGTTTTAACCGTTAGTTGCTCAATGATAAAGTCCTATAGACTTTTTGTTGAACAAGTCGATGCTAAAAAATTGTTGATAGAAATATATTGATAGAAACCCTCATATATCACCTTATGAATTAACTATTAAATGAAATCAGTAGTAAGCTATAAATAAGTCCGACCGCGCCCTTTGAAATCATGAATTTTTTGCATGGTTTAGGAATTGAATATGAGGCCTGAGATTTTCTACGAAGCTTCAGCCATCTGAACCAACATGTCAATGATATTATTATTTTCTTAGAAATAAATTCCAAGCAATAGGTTTCATGCATTTGCTATGCAATTGAATTGTATGTCTATCTATATCATGTATCATCAATAGTTTTAAAAACCTCTCCTCCCTATTAGTTGTTCTTGAGCCTTTTAATTCAATTCGTGAAATATTTTTGAACCCTGGAACTTCAGGGGATGGTAAAGAGTAATATCAAAACTAAAAAGTGCGTAAACACTGCCTTCGAATGATTTACGAGCTTAGCCCTTGAGGTGAATTTTACTTATTTTTTGATACTGTACAGTTATTTTTTTTCTTTTCTCTTTTTTAAACTGAAGTTTTTTCAAACTTTTTTTCACGTCCTTGGCACCTTTCCAGGGCACTTGTCAAGATCATCCCCTAGGGCACTCTTGAAGTTGAAAATTTTTTATCGAGCTCATCCTCTATTGAGATTGAACGAACTTTATCAAGGCTATTCCCTATGGCACTCATGGGAACTCTTGCATAACTGATTTCTCAAGTTTTGATAAGATCATGGTAAACTAAAAAGTGCATAAACATTGCCTTTGAGCGATTTGCCATCTTAGCTCTTGAGGTGAATCTTACTTATTTTTGATTCTACACATTATTTTTTTTTGGGGGGTGGGAGGGGGCTTAGAATTATTTTTTTCGAACAAGTCGATGCTAAAAAATTGTTCATAGAAATATATTGACAGAAACCCTCGCATATCACCTTATGAATTAGCAATTAAATGAAGTCAGTAGTAAGTTATAAATATGTCCGACCGCGCCGACTGAAATCATGAATTATTTGCCTGGTGTAAGAATTGAATGTGATGCCTGAGATTTCCTACGATGCTTTAGCCATCTGAACCAACATGTCAATGATATTATTATTTTCTTAGAAATACATTCTAACAAATAGGTTTCAGGCATTTGCTATGTCATTGAATTGTATGTGTTTGTATATCACGTATCATCTTTAGTTTTAGAAAACTCCCCTCCTTACCAGTTGTTCTTAAACATTTTAATTCAATTCGTGAAATATTTTTGAACCTGGACCTTCAGGGGACGGTAAAGAGCATTATCAAAGCTAAAAAATGCGTATGCACTGCCTTTGAATGGTTTGCGAGCTTTGCCCTTGAGGCGAATCTTACTTATTTTTGATTCTTAAAATTTTTTTGAACTGAAGTTTTTTCTAGCTTTTTTTTCACGTCTTAAATTCATTCGTGAAGAAAAAAACATCTAAGCCAAGTTTACAGAGTCTGAAATAGGTGGATAAGGTTTTTACTAAGGACTGAGACAGAGGGATGAACTGGATTCCTTTTAGAGTTGAGAGACAAATATACTTCTAGCAAAAAAAGAGTGCCTCGAGTCACTGAACTCTTACATAACTGATTTCTCTGGTGTTGAGCGTTTTCTGCGAAATGATATAGCCCTAAGGCACTCTTGAAGTTCATTGAACTCTGAACAAACCCAGACAACACAGTTTTACCTGTCTTGATGCTATTGTGAAACACATTGCATAATGACCTAAGGTGTTCGCTAAGCATTTTCCGAGGATTTTAGAAATATAAGACACTCTTAAGAACCTTTATATAACTGATTTTTCTGGCTTTGAGGGTTAGTTTCGCAATGACTTAGAATGTTAGTTGTGCAATAGAGGTTGAGAGTCTTAGGAACAATGAACTCTGAACAAACCTGGACAAGGTGGTTTTACCTATCATGATGATATTGCAAAAAAGAATGCCGCAATGTATCTAAGATGTTTGATAAGCATTTTACAATGGTTTCAGAAATATTAGTAGTATGGTGTTAATATATTTCTCGACTTACGCAGGGCATTACTTTCATGACACGCATAGGACATTACGTTAAATAAAAATTTGAATGCTTTGAGTCTGCTCCAAAAATAATGCATCATGTTTTATCTTGACTCTTAACGTTCACTGATGCTTTGCTTTTCGTTGAATTGTCTTTAATTTCCTTTGCGATATTATATGCTGTTGCCATTTCTATTTTACTTGCGATTTCATTGTCTATTACAACACTATTTTTACACAGGTAATAGTTTCGACATGTAGACAGGATATGGTTTGTAATATTGGCTGATCGATAGACTCTTCTTTTCCCCTTTTTCTTCGGTTGAATGCTAATACCAGAAAGATGGCGATAGGAAGATAAAGTTCGTTCAACCTCAAGAGTGCCCTGCGGGATGGCCTTGATGAAATTCATTTAATCTGACACGTTTCAGTGCTTCCTATAGTAGTCATAGTTATAATTTACTAAGGCAGTCATAGTATGTTCAGTGATTCATATAGCAGCCATAGAAATATAACCTATATGCGAGATTATCCAAGAGCTCATAAGAGTGCGCTAGGGAATAGCCATGATAAAGTTCGTTCAACCTCAATAGAGGATGACCTAGATAAAGTTCATTCAACCCCAAGAGTGCCCTAGGGGATTGGCCTTGATAAGGTCATTCAACTTGATACGTTGCAGTGGATACAATTACCAGTCGCAATTGAAATATTTCATTTGCTGCTATCTATTCATTTATAGTCATAATAGCAATATTTTTTTTACTAACCCTTGTGCTGCCATCTATTTTCATTTAGATATAGATAGAAGCACAACAGATTTTTTACGTTCAACCGGGTACTTGCATTTTTTCAAAGAACTGGATTCAAATTTAGTTCATTTAGGTACCCTTAGCGTGGCAAACCCCGCTAAGCGAACCTAAATGAACCTAATTTGAATGCAGTTCTTTGAAAAAAAATGCAAGTACCCAGGAGGAGGTACAAAATCTGTTGTGCTGCCATCTATATCTATATGCAAATAGATAGCAGCACTTGGGTTAGTAAAATAATATTGCTATTACGGCTATGAATGAGTAGATGGCAGCAAATGAAACATTTGAAGTGCGACTGGCAGTTGTAAAACGCTCAAACTCTATTGCACAACTGACATTCTAGGTCATTGCACAAATAATACTCAAAACCAGAGAAATCAGTTATGTAAGGGTTCTTAAGAGTGCCCTATATTTCTTTGATCATCGGATAATTCTTAGTGAACATCTTAGATCATTATGCAATCTGTTTCACAATAGCATCTAGACAGGTAAAACTGCATTGTCCGGGTTTGTTCAGAGTTCAATAAATTTCAAGAGTGCCTTAGGGCTATGTCATTGCCCACCTAACGCTCAAAACCAGAGCAATCAGTTATGTAAGAGTTCAGTGACTCAAGAAGTACCTTAGGGCTATATTATGGCGCAACAAACACTCAAAACCAACGAAATTGGTTACGCAAGAGTTCAGTGACTCAAGATACTTTTTTTTCCTAGAAGTATATTTGGTGTTATTTTAAGGCATGTAATAAAAGTGGAAAAAAACATGGCAAAAGAGGGGGGAGTTGATAAAAAAAATTATGTCAAAAAAGGGGGGGAAAACTTTGGGAAGGGGGTCTGTTGCCTTGGAGGGAGAGGGTAGGGAGTCCGGAGGCGGGGCTCGGGGCCCTCCTTGATAATTCGTTAATGATGCCCTATGTGCGTCGTCAAAGTAATGCTCTATGTGTGTCGTGAAAGTAATGCCCTATATTTGTCGTTAAAGCAATACCCTATGTGTGTCGTTAAAGTAATGCTCTATGTGCACCGTTAAAGCAATGCCCTATTTGTGCCGTTAAAGTAATGCCCTATGTGGGTCGTGAAATGTATCAACGCTACACTACTAATATTTCTGAAATCATTGTAAAATTCTCAACAAACATCTTAGATCATTACGCAATCTGTTTTGCTATAGAATCATGAAAGGTAAAACCGCTTTGTCCGGGTTTGTTCAGAGTTCATTCTTCCTAAAACTCTCAACCTCTTTTGCAGAACTAACATTCTAAGTTATTGCGCAACTAACACTCAAAACCAGAGAAATAAGTTATGTAAAGGTTCTTAAGAGTGACTTATATTTCCTAAATCATCGGAAAATGCTTAGCGAACATCTTAGATCATTATGCAATCTGTTTCACTATAGCATCAAGACAGGTAAAACTGTATTGTTCGGGTTTGTTGACAGTTCAATAAACTTCAAGATTGCCTTAGGGCTATATCATTTCGCAGCTAACGCTCAAAACCAGAGAAATCAGTTATGTAAGAGTTCAATGACTCAAGAGTGCCTTAGGGCTATATTGTTGCGCAACTAACACTCAAAACCAGAGAAATCGGTTATTTAAGAGTTCAGTGACTCAAGGCACTCTTTTTTTGCTAGAAGTATATTTGGGTTTCAACTCTAAAAAGAATTCAGTTCATCTCTCTATCTCAGTCTTTGGTAAACACCTTATCCACCTATTTCAGACTTAGTACACTTGGCTTAGACGTTTTTTTCTTCGCAAAACGTTTTAAGACTTGAAAAAAAAGTTTGAAAAAACTTCAGTTCAAAAAAAATGTTCAGAATCAACAATAATTAAGATTTGCCTCAATGGCTAAGTTCGCAAACCATTCAAAGGCAGTGTTTACGCACTTTTTAGTTTTGATATTGCTCTTTACCGTCCCCTGAAGGTCCAGGTTCAAAAATATTCCACGAATTGAATTAAAAGGTTCAAGAACAACTAGTAGGGAGGGGATTTTTTAAAACTAAACATGATACATGATATACAAACACATGCAATTCAATGGCATAGCAAATGTATGAAACCTATTACTCGGAATGCATTTCTAAGAAAATAATAATATCATTGACATGTTGGATCAGATGGCTAAAGCATCGTGGGAAATCTCAGGCCTCTCATTCGGTTCCTACACCAGACAAATAATTCATGATTTCAGTGGGCCCGGTCGGATTTTTTATAGCTTACTACTGATTTCATTTAATTGTTAATTCGTAAGGTGATATGGGAGGGTTTCTGTCAATATATTACTATGAGCAATTTTTTAGCATCGACTTGTTCCAAAAAATAATTATAAGCCCCCTCCCCCCCCAAAAAAATAAAATGTATAGAATCAAAAATAAGTAAGATGCTTATGCACAATGCTTATGTACTTTTTAGCTTACCATGAACTAGAGAAATCAGTTTTGCAAGAGTTCACATGAGTGCCTTAGAGAGTAGCCGTGATAAAGTTCGTTCAACCTCAATAGAGGATTGTCTTGATAAAGTTTGTTCAACCTCATGAGTACCCTAGGGGGTGGCCTTGACAACTGCCCTGGAAAGGTGCCAAGGAGGTGAAAAAACGTTTGAAGAAATTCAGCTAAAAAAAACAGAAAAAAAATGAAATGTACAGAATCAAAAATAAGTAAGATTCGCCTCAAGGGCTAAGCTCGCAAACCATTTTAAGGCAGTGTTTACACACTTTTAGTTTTGATATTGCTCTTTACTATCCCCTGAAGGTCCAGGGCTCAAAAATATTTCACGATTTGAATTAAAAGGTTCAAGAACAACTAGTAGGGAGAAGAGTTTTTTAAAAACTAAAGATCATACATGATATACAAACAGATAGAATTTAATGGCATAGCAAAGGTATGAAACCTATTGCTTAAAATGTATTTCTAAGAAAATAATAATATCATTGAGATGTTGGTTCAGATAGCTAAAGCATGGTAGGAAATCTCAGGCCTCACATTCGATTCCTACACAATGCAAATAACTCATGATTTTAGTGGTCGTGATCGGACTTATTTCTAGCTTACTATTGACTTCATTTAGTTGTTAATTCATAAGGTGATATGTGAGGGTTTCTATCAATATATTTCTATGAACAATTTTTTGCATCGACTTGTTCGAAAAGAACAATTCTACTGGACTATATCATCGGGCAACTAACACTCAAAACCAGAGAAATCAGCAAGAGTTCACAAGAGTGCCTTAGGGACATCAAGACCACACCAGCCAAATATTTCTGAAACAATCAGAAAATCTTTAGCGAATATTTTAGATCATTACACAATCTGTTTCACAATTGTCCAGGTTTGTTCAGAGTTCATTGCTGCTTAAAAGTGCCTTATTACTATGTCATTGCCGACTAAAGTTCGTTCAACCTCAATAGAGGATGGCCTTGAAAAAGTCCGCTCATGCTCAAGATTGCCCTTCGGGATGGCCTTGACAAATGCTTTGGAAAGGTGCCAAGGAACCTAAGGCAAGCAAAGTATTACCTAACAATCTAATGTTGTGAGGCTACGTATTTACTTTTGACTCCTAAAGCAATACTCTTATTTTTTAAATTTGGCTATTGTGTTTTCAGTAAAGCGCTAGTTTCCTGTAATCCTACAAACATAGGGAAATATCACCAGCTAATTTATTCCTACTAGTTTGATTGATATATGTTATATATGCTGTGAAGTAATAATTTTGGTTCGTTTTAAGGTTCAACCTCGCTCTTTACTTCCCTCGGAAAAACTTTGTTTTTAGTGACTTAGATAAATTTTACTTACAACTACAAGAACTACAGGTAAAAATATTGTATTTTGATGTGGTAATTTTAATGCCCAGGTCGGTAGAAATAAGCATAGATTATATCCTAGCCTAGGTAAATATAGTGTATAAAACGAAAACAGTAATGCTTACAGACTGCTGCAATATTGTAGACCTAACAATCTGGTTATAACCAATGCAGTATTTGACCATAAAATGACCCATAAGTTAACATGGCATTCACATGATAGTAAGACAGCTAATCTTATTGATTTTGTTATTGTAAATGGAAGACTACTTGAATCGACACAGGATACTAGGGTATATAAGAGTGCTGATCTTGCTGTTAAAAGTAAAGATTACCCTCTGGCAGTGTCTAGGGCTAATTTAAAGCTGAAGATTAGGAAGGGTAGTTACCTTCTGAGAAGTTATGACGTTGGTAGACTCAAGGATTAGAATTTGAGAGAAGCTTTCCAGGAACAGTGGAATACTAAACTGGGGAATTTAAAATTGGACAATTTAGAAAATGGATGGAAATATTTAGAGAAGTAGTTTTTGAAATCGCTGATCTTGTCTTAGGGAAGGAAATTAGAAACGTAGCAAGGAATATTAATGAAAACGCTTTATTTTCAATAGAGAGGAGGAGGAGGGGCATGTACAAGAATTATTTGAGTGATGGATCATATGAAAATAAAAGTAATGCAAAGAAAGTGGAGAAAGCAGTAAAATTTGAATTAAGGAGATGTGAAGTGGAGCTCATGGATGAAATTGCCGAAGATCTGGAAGATGCAGCCAGATGACATAATATTTATACTGGCATACTGTACTGGCATGTAAATAAATTGAGAGGGATTAGTCAATCTGGACTTGTCCCGGTTAAATATGGGGATGAGGCCACAATTATGCAGATGGAAAGAATAAAAGAGAGACAGGTCGAACCTTTTGAGAATGAGCTAAACCATTATAGACTTATAGGAAAAGAAATAGGAGAAAATGAAAAAGTTGTTGATACTTTGAATGTGAAGGAAGATCTGTTTTGTAAGGAAGGAATAGTAACAGTACTAAAAGGGTTAAAATATAATAAAGCCCAAGGTGCTGATAGCGGGGTAAATGAGTTTTTTTCAATATGGTGGTTGTGAGGTTAGAGATTTTGAAAAAGGGGAAGTGTCTAGTGATTTTAAGCAAACTCTAATTATGCGCCTTAACACGAAAGCTGATAAGAGAGAGTGTGGTAATTATAGATGCATTAGACGGGTTTCTGTAGGAAGCATCGTACTTGTTATGGTGCAGATGAAGTTTTAAGTCAAGAAGAGTGTGGTTTAAGGAAGGGTAGAGGATGAGTTGACAAATTTTCATTCTTATATTGAAAACTGAGAAGTGTCTTAGTCATCAAACGCCTTTAGTGCTCATTTTATAGATTATGAGCAAGCTCTTGATTCAGCTGACAGAAGAGGTTTAGCGAAGGTCCTTTCCTTGTATGGTATGCCAAATAAAAACAGTAAAGTGATTAGTTTTATGTCCAAGAATAACACTGCTGCGGTTAAGGCTAGTAGCCGGTTTCGTATTAAATCAGAGTTTAAGCAGGGTTTTGTTCTATCCCCATTTGTATGGATCGTTTTGATGAACTTTGTCTTAAGGAGCACAGAAAAGGCGATGGGAGAACACGGAATCAAATGGGGAAGTAAATGTCTCCTAGACTTAGAGTAGTCTGATGATTTAAGAATTGTAGATTAAGATACTTTCACAATGGTTGTACTTTTGGAGGCTTCGGGAGTTGAGCGTACAAGATTAGGGTCTGAAAATTAATGTCAAGATGATTAAATTGCTAAGAGTAGGAATAAGTGGAGGGGAAAAGGTTCTGTTAGATAACGAAAAGATCGATCAACTGAACAACTTTATTTACCTTGGTAGTATTACTAGTAAAGACGGTGGGTGCAGTGAAGATGTTAAAAGTTGAATAGCCAAGACTGAGGGTATTTTTTCATAGTTGGAAAATGTTAGGAAGATATGAAGATAAAAGTGGTCAGTTATTGTTCTGAAGCGTGGGTGTTCCGAAAAACAGAAGAGGAGTTGCTAGATATTTTCCAGAGAAATTGCCTACGAATTGTTTTGGGTACCCGATTGACTGACCGTATCTCAAATAGTCAGCTGTACAAACAATGTAGTTAAATCCCACTTTCTAGAGCTATAATGAGAGAAAGGACAAGATGGCTAGGACACGTTGTGAGGATGAAGGGTGACAGATTGCCAGAGATCGTCCTTGTCGGCCAACCGTTTAGGGCCAAATGAAAAGCGGGTTGTCGCTGAAAAGATCGGAAGATGTCGCAAGTTAATATTTCAGGGAAATAAGAGCTTTTTGAGAGGGGGCAAAGACGGAGGGTCGGGATGGAGGAGGGGCGTATATAGCTGTGTCGGCCTTAGGTGGCTTGGTGCTGCTGTGAGTTGTTAGAAGTAGTTGTAGTATTAGTTATGTGTAAGGCCTTTTTGAAAGCATTCGTTAAAATTCATATCTTGTTATGTTTTGCTTTCGTAAAAATCGTAACAATTCTGTAAGACCTAAAGGTTTTATATCATTCATGCAATGTTATATAAGTCTAAAAATTCAAGCTTTGCTAATAACCGTAAACCCAAAAAAACTAGTGTACTGTTAGTTAAATAACTTTCCAAACTATAGATTAGCAAACAATTCACGTTTTTAGAAAAAAAACTGTAATTTAAGACTACAATGAAATTGTTTCTCTCAAATTTGACTCTCAAGTTTACTCTCAAGTTTGGGCCCATTCATATTCTTTCTTTAAAGTTGAATATTAATTTTTTCTAACAAATACAATTTGCAGTTTGCTTATTCAGAGATAATGGGCTCATTTTCTTACAAGATAAGCCAAGATGTTCATTAAAAAAAATCAGCCATTAGTAGCCTAGATATGCCAAATTAGTATTTCGAAGTAAAAAAAAAAAGAAAAGAAAAAAAGAAAAAAAGTCCAATAACTTGAAAGAAAAAAAAGTTTGAGGTAAAAACATAAATTGTTTACAAAGCAAAATTCACATAAAACTTAACAGAGCGCAGATTAAAAAGAATGAATAATGAATAATTTGGGACAAGACAGGTTTGAATTTAGAGTCAGTACGGAGTGGGCAGAACCAGAATGGGGAGTGTCTTTTGTGGAAAAACTTTTCCATGCGAAGGTTTAGCACTGCAGTTAAAAGGAAAAATAAATGGAGGCATAGCGTAACTCTCTTGCACTAAAGCGTTTTTATAAGCAGTGAGTGTGGGACTTATCCATCTTTAAAAATATTAAATAAAAATACAAGTTTTTTTTAACTAAAAGTCACCCCCAAGTCAATACCTCGCTCTTTACGCTAAAGTTCGAATTTTGTTCGAATCACAAACCCCTGAATCACAAAGACCTGTTATATAGAATAGATAGCTCTTTTGAAAGTACTAAAAAAAACTTTAGCGTAAAGAGCGAGGTATTAACTAGGGGGCGAACCCCCTCATATACGTAATAATTTCTGTTCGTTTTAAGTTTAGATGTTGCTCCTTACTTTCAGTTGAAAAAAACTTGTTTTTTTATTTAATTTCTTATCGTTTTTAAATAATGCTGGGAAATTCGGCACCCCCTTCATAGAACTTTTCCTTCCCCCAAGGAAATATCCTCCATGGATAGATCCTCCCCCGAAACCCGTACTCCAACCCCGACCCCCCACCAGAAAAAAATTCCTCCTGAAAACGCCAGTATGCTTCCCAATAACCAATACTATATGTAAACAATGGACGAAGTTTATAACTTGCAGCCCTTCCCCCGGGAACTGTGGGGGATTAAGTCATCCTCAAAGACATATTAATTAGATTTTCGACTATGCTTGTGGACTAAGTCGACATAGTCGACTACGACTATGACTTTTAGGGGGTGTTTCCCCTTTCTTTCGAAAATAAAGCAAATTTTTCAGGCGCGTAACTTTTGAAGGGTAAGACTAAACTTGATGAAACTTATATATTTGAAATCAGCCTAAAAATCTGATTCTTTTGATGAATCTATTGGTGTCAAAATTATGTTTTTTAGAGTTTCGGTTACTATGGAGCTTGTTCGCTCCTTAATTACAGTTCGTTACCACGAACTGTTTGAAATCCGTAAAACCTACAAGAAAAAATTACACAAAATAGACTGTCACTAAAAAACTAACAGAAAGTAATTTAAATTTTTTTCCACAAAATAAGTTTTTCAAAGAAAGGTAAAGAACTTCATTAAACAAAAAATGAGCAGAAATAAAGTCAAATAGTCTTTCAAGCATAAAACTGCCACAAATCACTATCAATAAATAAATGAAACTCGAAACAAACAGATATTGCAAAAAATAGCCGAGTCAAACTCAAAACGAGCAAAAATTAACATGAGTAGGGCTGATAACCCCCATGCCTTCTTTGGGAAAAAATGGCGTGAGAGGGGGCTAGTTGCCCTCTAATCTTTTTTGTCAAATAATCAGGACACTAGAACTTCTGAGTTCCGGTCGAACTGTCACTCTTCCCAATCTTCTAAGACCATTGGATTGAAAACATCACCCCTGGGAGAAAAAAAAAGTAAAATAAAACGATCTTCTAGGACCATTGGCTAAAAGAAAGAAACCCCCAAAAAACTGATCTTCTAAGACCATTGGCTCAATACGATCATCCCTGAGGAAAAAAAATCCACATTTTGAAACGTCTATTTAATGGTATGATTTACATTAGGATTGCTTGACTTCTTGGGGTGGGGGTGGGCGAGAGGGCTTCCCTTTCGAAAATCAGGCAAATTTTCACAGGCATCTTTTGTTGAGTACCACTAAAGATAATGAATTTTATATATTTGGAATCTGCGTAAAAAACCAATTCTTTTGATGTATCAATAGTTACCAAATTCCGTTTGTTTCAGTTTCGGTTACTATTTGGGACGAGTCGCTTCTTACTTACAGTTCATTGCCACGACCTTGACAAGTGTCTTTTCATACATTATGCTAGAATTCGAGTGTTAAGTAAGATATATGGCAAGATTGCATAATCACCCTGATGTTTTAAGGAAGTTGTTACTGACGTAACTGAGAGTAGAGAAGCCTCCATTTTGCTTTATAAAGGAGTGTGAATATATATTTTTCTATTTTTAGTGGCTGACAGCGAATGCGGTGAGTCGAGCATTAGAGATGGGAGAATAGTGGGAGGAGAGGAGGCCAGTCCTGGACAGTTTCCTTGGCTTGTATCAATTCGGATCAAGGGAATGCATTGGTGTGGAGGGGCCATCTTGAGCAAGAAATGGATTATAACAGCGGCACATTGTGTTCATGAGTATGTTTTTTTTT